>JAAIIK010000164.1:376779-391011 GCA_014706435.1 Silurus glanis
GTGTGTGTGTGTGTGTGTGTGTGTGTGTGTGTGTGTGTGTGTGTGTGCAATGCCCTGTGATATTCAGTGTAGGTGCACTAGGTTATTAAATAGATTTTTGTCAATATATATGGCTCTGTTAATAACCTGTACCATCCACAGAACCAAAGAAATGTGCTTCACACACCATAATCTAATAATTATATATAAAATCATTATATTATATCATATAACATATATAATTTAATTTAACAAAGTTCGATAAATTGGACTGAATCGGTTGCAACAAAACTGATTATATGGGTATGCAAAAATAAATCAAGGAGGATTTAGATTCAGATTATTTTAACACCACAGTACAGTACAGAGCATGTGTTGAATATAATATCAGTGAACTATTTAATATTCACAACATGAACATACTGTATCAAAAATACTGCATACATGGGTCAGTTTTTTTTTTAACTAAAGCAATGATTCAAATGAAATTCGGAAATTCTGGAAATAAAGATTTCTGGAGCATTTTGTTTTCAAAATGTTTTGGTGCATTTACAACATTTGGCAGACTACCTTATCCAGTGCAACTTACAAGTATCTTATTTCTAATGATCAGTTGAGGATGTTGTAGAATGTCTCTGTTCTCAGTCATGTTTACATCACTGATTCCCACTGTTTCATCCATGTTAGACCCATACATATTGTTGCCTTCTGACTTCTAGCCTACATCTGTGGTGTGTAAGAGACAGGAAATTATACACCAATGGCAGGTTAAAAAAGCCACGCAATGACAAGAAATAGGTTAATGGGCTTAAATGGTGCATAATGGAAAGAAAAATATTGATCATATTACCCAACAGATTAAAACTAACGTAACTAGTCTGGTTTGAAGATGTAAGAAGTAGAAGGAAGTAAAAAAAAAGTCCAAAAAAGTGAAGTAAAGTACTGATACCAGAAAAAATCTAAGTACAGTAACAAAGTATTTGTACTATATCACTTCCCACCTTGAGATGATGATATAAACCTTTGGCATCTAACTTCCTAAACGAATATTCTTTAATCCACATTACATAATATGTCCGCCATTTTCTTACTGTTATACTATTGTTGTTGTTGAATGCCAGACTATCACATTTATTGCCAAGTTTATTGTTTAATGGGTGTGTAAATGTACAGATGCAGTGTTTGTTGGAGCATCCGGTTTGCTCCCAGGTTGTTCAGAGACAGTTATTAAAGTCTTAGTGGCCAGTCTAGTGACATAAAGACAGACAAAGAAAGATAATAAGAGTAAAATGCATTTAACCGCTTAATGGCATAGTTGAACACATCAAACTTTCTAAGTAACTGAAAATGGGATCTGGGCAAAAAAAAAAACCTTTGCTTAAACATGGATGCAAAGACACAAAAAGTGTGCGTCATATCCAATTTAATGTATCTGTGTTTGGGTGGCAATTTTGTGCGAGAACAAAAAAAACTGTTTTGCAATGCTGGACAAGCTTGACAAGTAAAAAGGGGAGTGTTGAGTCCTGTGAATAGCTGGTTTGCACAACGGGAGGGTGTTCTTGCATGAATCACAGCCTGAAAAATGCCTATAAATATATCATTACGCTTTAGCCACTCTTCACCTGAGATCCCTGCTGGACCTGCAAACACTTAGGTGAGCACAAATGCTTGGTGTGTGTGTGTGTGTGTGTGCGCGTGTGTATGCATGTATTCATGTGTGTGATTGTTTGCATGAATTAAGCAGTGGTTAGGAATTTGTTTATCGTTCAAAACTGAAATGAATTCTATATGTATTTAAGTAAATAAGTGATGTTATGTTCAGTAGCTCAGTAGTAAGATTAGGGAAAATATGGTGTTTCTTATTTACCCCACTTCATTGCATGTACGTGTACTCTATGTTGATGTCTCAGGGGTTTTCTAGAAATATGTAGAAGATGGATTTGTGACAGAGACCTAGATAAGTTTGTTAATCTAGCAAGAAATCTCTCTTTTTTTTCAGTCATGTCTAAACTAGAGAAGTGCATTGTCGCTTTGGTAGAGGTGTTTGAGGAGTATGCCGGAAAAGATGAAGACAAGATGAAGCTGAGTAATGCAGAGCTCGGTGCACTGGTTAAGGGTCAACTGAGTGATTTCCAGGTGAGAAAGAGACAAAAAAAAGCATTTAGCTGCACAATGTATATCATAAACACTGACTATAAAACAGTGAATGCACAGTACAGTATAAAACTAGTTTAAATTCAAAATCAACTGGATTTTTTTTTTATCACTTTGGGGCTTTAGTGTCCAAAATGTGGTGTACATGGTAGAGACCTACAAATATGTTGGGAAATAAATAACATTGATGGACAAGACAGATAGACAATACAGAATTCCATTTGAGTTCTTCTTATATCTATTTCCTATACTTTTATATTTCCAATATTTGTAATAAATACATAAACATTTAAATAAATTAGCCATTCTTTTAGCTTAATATTTGCACAATATTTTAATAGTTTATTTTTCCTGGAAATGTCCTATTCTGCTTTCAACATCAAGCATGTTAGTGCAAAAATTTTATTATATGCAATAATAATAATAATAATAATAATAATAATAATAATAATAATAATAATTACAATAATACAATTATAGCTCTTAACAATACAATAAACATATCTGTAAGAAGTTGAGCACTTATGTATAGAGAACATGCACAACATTTTCAAACAGACCTTTCAAAGACACTATTTAAACACACTTTCCACATTATCGCTACTGTTCTGACACTGTCACTTTATTAATTATATTAATCACCCAGACAGCTAAACAGGGCAGGGCAAGAGTTGAATTGTAAATTACCACAGCAGTGGTAGTAGTAAGGGATTTCCCTATTGTAACTCAGACTCTTGCCACATCACACGCTCCTGACATTCTTTTCAGTCGGTGTAATGTGTCAACTGTGGAAGCTTTGTAAACATTCCTTTCAAAACAATCCCATACAAATGATCCAATAGAAGCAAATGAAAATATTTAATATAAGAGTTTTGTTGCTATATTATAATTGAAGATTGGTTTTTGTTTTCTTTTCTAAATGAAAAAAATCTAGAAACATTATGTGTACAATAAACCATCCATTCCATTATCTCTCTTTCTCTCTCTTTTTTCAGAGTAAAATCGATCCAGAGGAGCTGAAAGATGTCTTGCAAAAAATAGACAAAAATCGTGATGGCCAGGTCTCCTACAAAGAGTTCAGCCAGTTTGTAGCCCAACTTTCCCAGGGCTATTTCAAGAAGAAGTACTGCAAAGGCAAACACTGAACTCCAACATGCACCATTATTCCATCGTCAATGTATAAAAGAAAATAAAAGTTGATCAGTGCAAGCTTTGTCATGTCAATCTTCTTGATAATGATAGTGCTGTGCTTCTTCATCATATTTTCTCCTAGCTTTGCATGTATGCAGAATTCTGTATGTCACATTGGACGAGAATAATAAAAATACTAAACATTAAGTGCTGTTCTGTGTGTCATTACTGGTTTTGGGGCACTTAAACATTTGTATAAATCTCACTCTGAAGCTGAATCTTGCCAGCTGCATTTTTAATACACTTACTTGTGTTCTGCTAATGAAAGGCCATGAATGAACCGTGGTAATTTTAACACTGCATCCACTTTAATGAATCGTGCATTTTTAAAAGCTGTGGTTCCCCATATGCAAAAAACCCCCAGATAAGGCAATATATTCCTGGATTTTTTACTAATGAAAATTACAATGAATTTTACAATGTAAATTGTAGTGAAATATTTTCCACATTTTATTTATTTATAGATTTTTTTGGTACCGACTAGCTGTAATACAGTATTTGTCTTTGTAAATGGGCACCAGATGTCAGCAAAAGACACAGTGAAGAACCTATTTCACATCACAAAGCTTCTTTGTTCACATTTGCAGCTTAAAATTAATGACCATGAGCATGTTAAACAGGTCTCATGATTAAAGTTCAGACAGCTATCTCACACCCACACACAGGCTAGTTCATTGTACAGTGGAACTGCCTATATAATAAATGTTTGATTTTAAATCGTAGGCTCCAGATGTAGCAAAGCATGAATTAAACACTGCATTAATAATTACGTCAAGTGAAGTTCTTCAGGAAAAAGAGCACAAGTAATCCTACCTCTGTAACAGGCTTTATGAACACCTTCTAATTTGAATAATTGTTGTTGTGGCTGTGTGTGTGTGTGTGTGTGTGTGTGTGTGTGTGTGTGTTTTAAACATGAGCTCAGTCAACCCTGCCCCTGAGTGTCAACTGCCACAGTAATGTTTAACCAAGCTGCCATGTTTTTTTAGGGTTGGACAAGTATCAGTTCCAGAAGCTAACATAATTTGGCTACAGAGCATTTTTCGAATAATTTGGTGTCAAACTGCATAATAGTTGTGGCCGGGGGTGGTTGGGACAGTGGTGGTTAAGCCTCTGGATTACTACTTATAAGGTCAGAAATTCAAGCCCCATGACTTGCCTCAGTTGGGCCATTGAATAAGAAACTTAACCCAAACTTTAATTTCCCTTTCGGATTACTAATAAACTTTTTAAAGTATTGCTAAAGGAATCCTGCATAGATCAGTCAGGCCAAAATAGCTGAAAGGCTTATAATCATTTTAGATAAGTAATAAAAATCAGTGTTCACATGAAATCTTGACATTTTTCATTAAATGGTGCTCATTGGTTAAAATTGTGGACTTCTGATCAGAGTTCAAATCCCAACAGCACCAAGTTGCCACTGCTGAGCCTGTGAGCAAGACCTCAACAGCTCAGTTGTATAAATAATAATATTGTAATTTGGTTTGGATAAGAGCATCTACCAAACACCTACTGTATATGTAATTTTATCCAGTTGGTTTTCTTTTGAAAAGTGTAAATCAATAAATTAAATATGGGCTGAATTAAAATTCATTTTCATATGCTTTTAAAGTCAAGTCAAGAGGCTTTTATTGTCATTTCTACCATACACAGTGGTACATAGTACACAGTGAAAATGACACAACGTTCCTCCAGAACCCTGGTGCTACACTAAACAACATAGAGCTACAACACACAACATAAATCTACATAAATTGCATTTAGTGCAACATAGTGCAAACAGTGCAGACAAAAAACAGTGCAGACAGACAACACAAGACAGTGTGGGACAGATACACAACACAAAATAGCGCTGACCAGTTAACCTACTGTATACTCTGAATATACAGTACTGTGCAAAGAGGACTATAAAAGACTATGCACAAGATTATATGTAAACAAACACAATGCAGTGCAAAAACAGCAGTAGCAGTAATCTAGAGGTGCATAAAACAACACGTTGACAGTATAATATAGTTAAGTATAAACAAAATAAATAAATGGTGGTGGAATGGATTGAGATGAGTAATGAGTGTATGTTGAGTTCAGGTTGTACAGTTCAGTAACACACAGTTGAGTGAGTGTGTGTGTGTGTTTCAGTTTAGTTCTGTGTTGAGGAGCCTTATGGCTTGCGGGAAAAAGCTGTTGCACAGTCTTGATGTGACAGCCTGAATGCTTCGGAACCACTTTCTTGGTGGCAGGAGGGTGAAGAGTGTGTTTGAGGGGTGTGTGGGGTCGTCCACAATGCTGTTGGCTTTGCAGATGCAGCTGTCCTCACGATCCTCTGTAGGGTCTTGAGATCCAAGACGGTGCAGTTCCCAAACCAGGTAGTGATGCAGTTGCTCAAGATGCTCTCGATGGTCCCTCTGTAAAACATGGTCAGGATGGGGGGAGGGAGATCAGCTTATGCTTATGATGCTGAGGGATGGTTGTGTTGACTGCTAAGCTGAAGTCTATGAACAGCATTCGTACGCACGTGTCCTTGTTGTCTAGATGGATGAGGGCCAACTGGAAGGTTGTGGAGATGGCATCGTCTGTGGAACAGTTGGGACGATACACAAACTGCATGAGGGTGGAAGCTGGGCCTTGATGTGCCTCATGATGAGCCTCTCGAAGCATTTCATCACGTTGGGTTTTTGAGGCACGTAGGAACAACGTTGCTGCTCAGGGAGATGTTGAAGATGTCGGTGAAGACATCGGCTAGCTGTTTTGCACATTCCCTGAGCACTCTGCCAAGAATGTTGTCTGGTCCAGCAGACGTCCATGGGTTAACTCTGAGTTTTCCTCACTTTAGCTGTGGTTAGACAGAGCACCTGCTCATTGGGAGGGGGGCCATCTTCCTCGCCTCCACGTTGTTCTGTACCTCAAACCATGTAGAAGTTGTTCAGCGCATCTAGGAGAGAGGCGTCATGGTCACAAGCAAATGAAGTTGTCTTTTAGTTTGTGATCGCCTGGATGCCCTGCCACATGCGCCGGGTGTCTTCGCTGTCCTGGAAGTGGCTATGCATTCTCTTGGTGTGTGCGCGCTTCGCCTCTCTGATGGCATGGGACAGTTTGGTTCTTGCTGTTTTTGAGGCCGTCTTGTCCCATGCTCTGAAGGTGGAGTCTCCTTGTTTCAGCAGCTCACTCTCTTTTGAGGTCATCCATGGCTTCTGGTTCAACTTCCTGCTACAGATAAGAATGTTAACCATCCTAATAATTTGAGCAATCTAAGTAGATTATTTACCAAATTTTTATTACAAATAGTGTGGCCTATTAAAACTGTAAACTACTCTATATCACTGTGTATTGCAATGACAATTAGTTGCATTTATTACCGAATCTACTAGATACTATTTGTGTAACTGTTGCATATTTAATGTAAATTAAATAAAACGGATTTATGAGCACGTGATTACTCTCAGATTGGTCATAGACAGTATTTTTTATTACAATATTTGTAATAATTTTAAGACGGACAATTAACTAAGAAGAATGACATTTGACCCATCTATAACTCATTCAACTTCAACTGAATTTAACAGAATTCTAAACACAAACAATGCTGTAATTTCAAATTGTTGCCATGAATATTTTAGTTATGCAGTATATAGTATATGTCTTATTTTATTGCTAAGTATACATATGGGGCCATGTCACTACAAATATCATTAACAGCAGTGTTTATATCTTTAAAAAAAAGTCTCAGAAAGAGGTTAAAAAATATTCATGAATGTCTTAATATTTGGTATATCCCACTTTTTTGCTTTAATGGCATTGTACATTTGAGCTGAAACACAAGTAAAACCTGTTGATCCATGTTAAATGAGATCTAATGGTGTGTCATCTGAACACATGAAAAATCTGATCTTATGTACAAAGCACATCCCTAATTTGATTACATTTAAATAGTAGTGTGAAACAGATGTTGCCTGATGTTGCACATTTTCAAATTCTAAAATTTCAGTAAAAAAAATCCCAGATCAAAATGTGGTCTCAATGTGGACTTTTGAAATCCACTGTATGTGTGTCTCAGTTCGAATTACAGGTACAAGTAAAATGTATGCTTTAATTCTTAAAACAAATTGATGAATTAAATGGTAGTCATCGCTTTCTAACTTGATGGTAAATCTAACCTTACACCTAGTGTTCCCGAGATTTAATGTAACCCTGACCACAATAAGCAAAGAAGAATGAAAGAATGGTGCATACTAGTGATTTTATCTTTCCATTTTAATGTGTTAAAGTTTGAGAATATCTGATAATCTAACAACTGTCTGCCTGTCTGTCTACGTCTCCCTCTCTCTATCTGTCTTTTGTAGTAATGTCTTGAGAATATCTTTAGCTATAAAAGACAATGTTGTTCACTGAGGAGTATGCCAGAACACATAATGATTTAAAAAAAGATCAAACAAACAAAAACAATAATAATGCAAGGATCAGTGCTCTGATAAACGAGTTTGAGCATCTATGAGGGTTCCAGGTGAGTTAAAGTTAAAAAAAAAAAACATATGCACACAGCACATGCAGTACAATACCCTATACAACTGTTATACTTAGACAGTGTATTTTTTGAGTACTTACTGTATATCCAGCAATTATGTTTAGAATGTATGCAAGACAACTGTGTGAACTGGACACATTGGAATCTTTTTGTGATATTTAAACGAAGTCTCGACATTTTTTCTGTCACTTAACACTTGCTATATTAGCCAGCGGAACAGGGCAGGGCATGAGTGAAGAATGACTGAAGCAACAAAAATAGTAATGGGATTTTCCTGTGACTCGTGCCCTTGTCGCATCACTTTTTTTTTTTTTCCCTAAAAATGCTTCAAATTTATTTTTGTTAACATGCCTTTTGATAGTAATAGTGAGTATCCCCATGACCATAATTTGGTTGATGTTTTGCAAGGCTATTCCTAAAGTGGCTACTGCTCTTGTAAGTAAATTATCGACAGAAACATTTTGAAAAACAGAATTTCGTCATTGTATTTTGTCATCCTTGGTATGTTTATGTATATTGTATGCAGTGACGGGCCGTCAGGGCCAGCAAAGGCTCATCCACTGACATGTTTTAATATAGTTTTTGTCCATAAATATATATTAAACAATTCCCAATAGTCAATTCTCTACATTTCATAGCTTTTCTCTTGAGTCTTAATTTAGGTAAGAGTTTCTATCCAATCAGATTTCAGCCATCATATCACATGTTGCTGGAGTCAAAGGTATTTGCTGTGAGCCTTCAGAATCAGTACTGCGGGCATCTGTAGCTTAAGGTACATGTTGCTTGAAGGTGTTGCTTTCAGATTTAATGTTGGCGTCACTGAAGCCACTTTAGCTGGCAGGTGAGCGATAATGTCTCCATTTTCAAATACTTTTATTGGATGATAATAGAGAGAGCACTAGTCAAAGATTGCATCTGTAGCAAACTGCACGAACTCAAATATGTTCTAATGGATTTAATAGCTCGTATTTATTATTCCATCGTTGACAAAATAATTTGTTTTGGACACAGACACACTTACAAGGACATTTACAGGGTTTTTCAAGAAAATCTGGACATTGTGAGGAAAGGTCAGCCATTTGTTTTCTTATAAAAACACAGAATTTGCCTTAATGTTTAATTAAAACAAATTAAATACCATAATGCACTGAAAACCTTGGGTCATTTATTGAGGTTAATATTGATGCTTGTGTTAGAAATGATGTATGCAAGAGGTGCAGCTGTGGCTGCAGTAAATGGAGACTTGTTGAATTGGGTTAATTGCTTGTTAATTGTTTTTTTGTAATGGCATTCACTCTCACTGCATGAGAGACCTGTCTGTATCATTATCAGGCAGATGGGACCCAAATGCAGATTGCAGGCAGAAGGTAAAATAAAAGTTCTTTAATGAGTATGCTTGGAAAAGGCAGATCAACTCAAAAGCACAAAAACAAAGTACAGGGAACAGTTCTATAAGCCAAGGTACAGATTCTCGAACAAAGGGAAAAAACAAAGTCGCAACTTAAACTGTCCTTAAACTTATCAATTCTGGCAACTGAACCATATAGAGCAGGCTAAACAAGGTCCATAAAACAGTTTATAAATCTAAAACAATGGCAGGAAAGACACATTCCAAAAATCCAGTTCATAAGTCCACACAAGGGAAACAGTGCCATATAGGGCAGGCAGAAATTGGAAACAAAACAAGCAGTCCAAGGTTCGAGAACAAACAAATCAGGCAATGCTGATCAGGCGAGCTGAAAGTGTGGAAATCCAAAGGGCTCAGAAACCAAGAGTCATGAGGCAGAATGGTGGGATAGGACATGGGAGCTGATGAGACAATTCACAATTCATATAGGGAGGTCTCGTGTGTAAAACCATACCTCCTTGACATGATAGATTGGTGTGAGGCGGTATCTGCGGTTTGCTCAGAGGGCATAGCTATGGGACATACTTAGGAGGGCAGCCTGGGCCTGGACTAGGGTCATAGTGAATGAAAAGGACACCTCAGCATCTTGGGTGGAAAATAGGGGGGGTTGGAAATCATAAACGGCCTGGAAGGGGGAAAGTCCTGTGGTGGTGATAGGCAGAGAGTTGTGAGCATATTCCACCCAAACAAAATTGGAGGACCAGGGGAAGGAGTCAACAGCACAGAGGATTTGGAATCCTGTTTCCATACTGGCGAGGCACGATAATCCTGGGGCACGAGGAAAATCAAGCGCCAGCGGCGGACACAGTGGGGTTTGAGGTGAACTGCCACCGGGTAAAACGCCCTGGAGGTCAGGAAAGCCCAGATAATGCGTGGAGCGAGCCTTCAGGTGGCTGCCTCAAGCACTTTCTGGCCAATGTGATGAGGCGGAGTGACGCCCTCCGCGGAGGGCCGAGGCGGAGCGACGCCCTCTGTGGAGGTCTGAGGTGCAGCAACGCCCTCTGCAGAGGTCTAAGTCAGAGTGACGCCCTCTGCGGGGGTCTGGACCACGTTGTCAGCAAAACCCAGGGGGTTGAAAAAAACCCAGGCGAACATTTAGAAAAAAACCCTGGGGTGGAGCAACGTAGTCAGCAAGGATTGGTAGCTGAGTGGCTCTAAAGTGGAGCATGTGGGACCCTGGAGCGGAGCAGCACATTTGGCGGGACCCTGGAACAGAGCGGCCCCCTTGGCGGAGGTCGGGACAGGCTTGGGGGCATGCTTGGCAGGGCAGACAGGCATAGTAGTGATCTCAGCAGGTCGGAAGAGTGGGGGTGACGTCCCCAGTCAGGCAGGAAGGCTGAGGTTGGGCAGCCCCCCTAGCAGAGCTCAGGGGCCGGAGGGACAGCAGTCTCAGGAGGTTAAAACTATCTGGTTTGCCAGAGATTGTTCCTGACGCACCCGGAAATACTCAGTTCTCTGCTGGGGGCTAAGCTTCAGAATATCAACCATCTCAGTAGGGTTCCTGAATTGCTGGTCTGAGGTGGAGCAAGCCCAATGCTTTAAAACATCTGTTGGGTCCATTTTTGGCCAGACTATTCTGTCAGTGAACTCACGGGACACGATGCACGGCCAGATTATTTTGTCAGAAAATGCGGGTGACTAGGTGAATGGAGACTGGATGGGAGGACCCAAATGCAGGATGCCACAGGAGTAAGGTGAAAACAGGCTTTAATATAAAGAGCAATCAGAGCAATAGGGCAAAGGCAAACAACAGAGTCCAAAATAAAAGTCCAGGATCTAAACACCAGCAAACAGGGTGATGCAAGGAAGACAATGACAAAACCAAAACTGAAAAAACAGTCAAAAAAATTAAAAAAGCCAGCAAACTGAGCAATACAGGGCAGAGCAAAAC
This sequence comes from Silurus glanis, assembly GCA_014706435.1. Classification (NCBI taxonomy): domain Eukaryota; kingdom Metazoa; phylum Chordata; class Actinopteri; order Siluriformes; family Siluridae; genus Silurus; species Silurus glanis. Next base: position 387,922 of record JAAIIK010000164.1, read on the forward strand.
ACAAACCAGAAATAGTCCACAGTCCAAACCGGGTGACTAGGGAGGCAGCGCAGACTGAACAGAATCAGGAACAGGAGCAGGAGCAAGAGCAGGCAGGGTGGCAAGAATATTCTCAGGGGCTAGGGAGCCGGTAAGATAATCTGGCCCAAGCTAAACTCTTTGGTGTCCTTAAATACCGGGAGGCGTGGGAAAAATGACAATATGGCCGCCGACCAGGAAGTGCGCACAGTGAAACCGGAGGTTTGCCGCTAAACCGGAAGTGCGCGCCATCTGCCCGGAAGATCCTGACACCCTTCCTTTATCACAGACCCTTTCTGCATTACCATTTTTAATAACTACCTCCATGAACTTCACATAATGTTTCATGTACTCTCTATACTTCACTAGTGTCCTTTTGAGATGCTGGAGTCTTATGATCGCCATCATCTTATTATTAGGATGGCAAGGTCTCTGTTTGAATGGAAAGGTGGGGAGGTCTAGCACTACTGTAGAATGAAAGCCTCTGACTTTAAGATCAGAAACTTTTACTTGATCTCACTGAATCTCTTCCCGCCATAGTAGAGAGCCTGAAAGTTCCTGGGCATGAGTAGACCTTTCGATTTTGTCTTACTGCACACATGTAAACACTGTCAATTTGTGTGTCTAACAGAGCGGAGATGAGTTTCTCAGACACTGGGTCATTTTGTAACCACAACCATACTGGCACAATAATTGAGGGGTTAGCAGATGAACATCCAGACTCTACACTCAAATTCGTTGTCTCTGGGTTTTAAACAGGTTAGGACTTCACCCTTTTAATGAAGATGTCATCGTGTATGCACGTAGGATGTTTTCCCTTGCAGGCATTACAAATATGTCTGCTACAAAAGTCTCTGGCATTGTGACCGTGATTTAGAAAGGGCCCTGGCTCCCCAGAAAAGCATTTGGGTGGACAAAGGCCGAGGTTGAATGCTGCCCTGCTGGTGGAGATTGTGAGGCGGCATCACCAGGACCAGACAAGGCAGGCGAACCAGAGGGCTGGTCTAGCTGATGCAGCAGCCCCTGAAGAGTCAGGGTGGGCTCATTGAGTCACTGCTCATGAGAAGTATCAAAAAAAAAACTCGGAGTGTCAGCGTATTTGGACGATCTCCTCCTCTGCGCTCCGTCACGGCGGCAAGCGGAGGTGGATACGAGTGTGCTTCTGTCTCACCTGAATGGCTTAGGCTTCAGAATAAACGAGACAAAAAGCTGCTTGGTGCCCACGCAGGAAATAATTTACCTGGGTCTCAGGCTGAACTCAGACCTGTATCAGGCTTTTCTATCGGAAGAGCGCATTGGGTCGATTTGCGGTTGTCTCTCTCTCTCTTCCAGAGAGGAAAGAAAGTTCCATTCAGACTCTGTTTACGCCTACTAGGGCTGATGGCTTTGGCAGTGTCTGTCATACAGTTGGGACTGTTGCGAATGAGAGTTTCAGTGCTGGGTAGCGGCACAGCGCTTATGTCCAAAGCGCCACCTCAACTGCAAAGTGATGGTGTCATCACTGTGCTTGTGCGCTCTCCATCACTGTAGAAATCGCACTTTTCTCGAATCGGGAACCCTGCTGGGAGCTGTTTCCCTGAGGAAAGTAGTGACGATGGATGCGTCGCTCACGGGTTGGTGTGCGGTGTGCGAGGGCAGGATAGCAAAAGGGAAATGGCCTGTCTCGCTACGGTGCGCGCACATAAACTTTCTGGAGCTGTTAACAGTGTTTCTACCTTTGAAACATTTCATGCAGTTTCTTCAGAGTCACCACGTATTGGTCAGATCAGACAACACGAGGGCGGTGGAGTACATAAATCGCCAGGGCGGAACGCGCTCTCCTCGACTTCACAGTCTAGTGTAAGATCTCATGGTGTGGGGCATGAAGCATTTTCTATCGCTACGAGTGACTCATGTGCCGGGAGTGATGAATGCGGGGGCGGATCTCTTGTACAGGTGGTGATCCTGTTATATGAGAGATTCGGCCGGGCTGCCGTAGATCTCTTCACCTCGGACGAAAACACTCATTGCCCTCTATTCTTTTGTCTGGCAAAAAATGCTGCACCTATGGGTGTGGATGCGTTAGCCCACCCATGGCCAAATGTACTGCTTTACGCATTTCCTCCGCTGAGTTTGATCGTGCCGACTCTACAAAGAGTAAGAGAAGGCGGTCACTCTGTAATACTAATCGTTCCAAATTGGCCAGGGAAATTGTGGCTGCAAGAACTTTTAGATAAGGGCAGGGCGTTTTCTACCATTAAGGTTTACCTCGCCGCTGTTTCTGCATGCCACATAGGGATTGACGGACATACTATTGGTCATCACCTGCTCGTGTGCAGATTTATGAAGGGAGCGCAGCGCCTGAACACATTTTCAAAGCCGGTGATTCCGCTGTGGGATCTGTCAGTAGTCCTGAGCGCGCTCTCTTAGCCTCCTTTTGAGCCGATAGAGAGTATTGATTTGAAGCTCCTTTCGCTGAAGGTCGCTTTGTCATTGGCTCTTTCTACCGCGAAGCGGGTTAGTGAGCTTCATGCTTTGTCAGTTCATGACTCCTGTATGCGGTTTGCTATGGATTTCTCGCGAGTGACTCTCAAGACTAATCCGGCATTTGTTCCTAAGGTGAGTAAGTCAGCTTTCGCCTGCAGACAGGTGGATTTAATGTTTTTTTTTATCCGCCTCCTTTTTCCTCATCGGAGGAGGAGTGGCATCACTATCTGTGCTCTGTCCGTGCGTTACGTCACTATGTAGACAGGACGAAGGGATTGAGACGGAGTAATCAGCTGTTTGTTTTATGGGCTGATTCTCATAAAGGAAGACCTGTTTCCCGGCAGCGCCTGTCCCACTGGTTCGTGGAGGTTATTATATTGGGTTATAATAGCATGGGTCTTAACCCTCCAGAAGGACTGAGGGCTCATAGTACCCGAGGCTTGGCCACCTTGTGGGCGTTTTTTAAGGGCGTTTCGATTCAGGACATCTGTGTGGCTGCATGCTGGGCTTCACCACACACTTTTGTCCGATTTTATAGCCTGGATGTCACGGAGCCTTTGCTGGCTCATTCCGTCCTGAGTGTGTAAAAAAAAAAATAAATAAAAT
>JAAIIK010000164.1:393781-405438 GCA_014706435.1 Silurus glanis
CACACACACACACACACACACACACACACACACACACACACACACACTCTTCACCTGAAAGCATTCAAGTCTTCATTGCCAGACTTTGTGTCTGAATTGTAGCCATTAACTACATTACCAATCATCTGCTGCCCATCAATCCTGTCTGTTTCATTGAATTTAGTAGTTTGATTCTTTGTTTTTTCAATTATATTTGTAGACACATAAGCATAAGATTTGTATGCATTTTTTGAGCATTCCATTCTACATTTAGTCCCCAATGGCTCTTGTAATATCCTCCTCTGGTCTGGAAAGATGTGATTATGGAGTGTGCTTGTGGAAACCTGTGCTCTTTCACCCCCAATAGTGTTAGTAAAGTCAGCTGCTGATGTAGGGTGAGGAGGCCTGGGCGTCAGCGTTCCAGTTCATCCCAAAGGTGATCTTTCACTCCAACTCGTGTCAATTATACCTTCATGAACCTGGCTTTGTGAACAGAGGCATTGTCATGCTGGAACAAATTTGGGTTTCCTAGTTCAAGTGAAGAGAAAATTCTGATGCCATTCATCTAAAGACATCCAACTTTTTTTTGCTTTCAATTGTATTATAAGACAAAATTATAACAGTTTTTATACCACAAGCCATTATATTCAGAACATAAGGAACCTGTACTAATACACACCCATACCAACAACTGAACATATTTCTTTGCTACAACTGCTGCTAAGTCACTAAAATGTAATTTAGTAATTTTTCTAATTATATGTTAAATGGCTCTGCATTTTATTCCACATTATTGTTGTACTGTAATGTGTTGTGCTGATTGTGCAATCATTGTTTGCATGTTTGCACACATGCATGTCATGCCATCCTGTGTGTAGGGCTACTATACCAATGGTATATGGTTGAATGACAATAAAGGCCACTTTACCTGATTGACTGGTGTCCCTACTAATCTGCTGGATTTGCATTTTACAGGTTTTCAACATTTGCAAGTGAGTACAAAGGAAAGCAAGATTTAACTGACAGAAATATGTGGCTCAACAAGTCCAGAGGAGCCATCAAAATGATGGCAATGAGTCAGATTACTACAAACAGGTTACTGTGGATATCCGAAGGACAAATACATAGAAACGGGCTGGGAGTTGATAACAATAAGATTAAACATATGAAAGCTTGGAACTCTACACCTTAACAGTAGCACGACTTCACAATGACTACAGTTTTGATAAACAATGTCCTGGGGCGGTGGTCAATGTATGAATGAATGAGGGAAAGAGTAAAAAAAACTCAAGCAGAAGATAAAGAAAAGTAAGATACCAAAGATATAATAACTTAGATATATATAACTTTTTCAGCATTACCGAAATGCAATTCACCAGATGGCACCAAAAATATATTATTATTATAAAAATATAATAAAATAATAGTTAGAATAATTATAATAAAACAATAATTAATACATAATAATTATGTAAAAGCATATGAAGAGCTTTTTAAAAATGGTTTCTGTTCTAGTAAGAACATTTATTAGATATTTGGGACATAAATTGGGCCAGTTGGGCTTAGATTTTACACACTGTTGCTTTTTCCAAGCTTTGTAATGTTTTTCACCATCTACTGTACCAGAGGGCACGCAATTATCTTTTTTTTACATTGCATGCAGGAGCCTGTTACAACTCTGCACATCTGCACGCAACAGTCAGTTTGCACAGAAGAAAAGACGCGTTTAAAATTAACACAGTGACTAAGCAATCACACTGTAATTTTTTTTTATTTCCCCGTAGATAAAATGTAAGGCTATTGTCCTGAGGTTCCAGTGACCAGTGCTCCTGTTCTTTTTTTCTCTTTAGACCTTCCCGATTCATCCTGACACCCTACCGCTCAATAGAGTTCTCTTCAATTAGAGACCACTCTGTGCAGCTAAGGATTATTTCACATTAACAGCCTAAAGATCCATGAAGCCATTGTGCAGCTCAAGAATTTTGAGGATGAATTTGGAATGTAATTAATATCAACAGTCTACTACAATGGCTTCAGGACCATAGGTTGCATGAACATTTCTGTATTTAAGTGTCCCTCTTAAGTGAACAGCACACCTTAACAATGATGAACTGTAATGAAAGGACATTCGGTGCCACCCAGATGAGGATGGGTTCCCTTTTGAGTCTGGTCCTCTCAAGGCTTCTTCCTCATGCCATCTCAAAGAGTTCTTCCTTGCCACTGGCTCACTCATTAGAGAGAAACTTTTATAAGGAGTTTAAGGATATAACTATTATTATTATATCAGTAGGAGAATGTTTAGGATGGAACCACCAGGAAGGAGAAAAAGAGGAAGACTAAAGAGGAGGTTCATGGATGTGGTGAGGGAAGACATGCAGGTAGTTGGTTTAAAAGGGGCAAATGTAGAGGACAGGGGGGTATGGAGACCATTGATCTGCTGTGGCAACCCCCTAATGAGAGCAGCCAAAAGAGGAAAAAAAAAAGAAAAGGATAAAACTTATAGGCACAAAAATGTAGTATATATAGTATTTATACATTATTTTATAATCGCGTTATCTCTGTTAAGCTTCTTTGAGAATGTCCATAGTTAAAAGTGCTTTACAAATAAAAATTTATATAAATTAAACGTATAAAATTTAAAGTAAATGAGACATTTATTTGTGCTCTCTATTTTATACATTTGACTTTTCATCTATATCTAATTCCAAACTCCTTTATGCCCTTATTGTGTGTGTGTGTGTGTGTGTGTGTGTGTGTGTGTGTGTGTGTGTGTTCATGCGCTAATGTTCGGTAAAACCCAAACATATCATAAAATAAGATGTTTTTCAAATAAAAAAGTAGCCACACACAAATGCATTAGTGAACTAATCCTTCGGCTTTCTGCCTAAAAGGGTGTACAAGTTGTTTTTTAACAGAGGTGGTAAAAGCTGTTTGTTCCATACAACTAAATTAATACCATGTGGTAGATCTGTCTTGAGACGTATTAGAACAGAACTGCCTTCGAAAAAACAAAACACTTCGCAAAATATATGCACATGAATTTTCTATAACAAGAACAAATATCTGCACATGATGGACTTATGGCTGAGCAGTAATATCACTTTGGCCTTTTGCTGCCATGTACCACTGCTGAGCTAAAAATGGCTCATCACCCAAACAATATCAGGTCAGTGGCAGTCCTTTAGCACTCCTTTTTTACTGAAGAATGGGATGAAACAGATGATTTACTGTCAGTTGTTACACATATTGTAGTATACGAAGTGCACTTATGTATGGCACAGTAATTGCTGACCAAGAGTACATGTTGCACATAGAGAGGATGGTTTAATACACAGAATATAGAACAGACCTAGATAATTAGCATTAGTTTAAAAAAACCTCAGTGTAGGTTGCAGAATTTCATTCGAAAACAACATTCATCTGAGTCAGGATTTTCTTCCATCATTTACTCCTCTTAAAATGTTCTGTTTGCTGTTGAACTGATGCTGTATGTTCATGCTAAGTAAACACCACCAAGTGGTAATCAAAACAAATTAATGTAAATGTAGTGAAGTTAAAGTAAAAGTCTCCCAAAATGGAAATACTTTAGTAAATTACAGATATGTGAAAAGGCTACTTAAGTACAGTAACGAATTACATTTACGTTGTTACTGTTCAACACTGAGCACCAGATTCCTGTTCTTGGCTGACAGGAGTGGAACTTGAAGTGGTCTTCTACTGCTTTATCTACTTCAATATGCATGATCATTTGTTTTTCTGCTCATCACAGTTGTAAAGAGTTTATTTTTTCTTTTTCTTTAAGTTTTTTTGCATTACTATAGGCCCAAGCCCGGATAAATGGGGAGGGTTGCGTTAGGAAGGGCATCCAGCGTAAAAACATGTGCCAAATCAAACATGCGGATGATCTGCTGTGGCGACCCCTAATGGGAGAAGCCGAAAGAAAGTTTACTATAGACTTCCTGTCAGCTCGGACCAAGCTGGTCTCCTTTTATATCTCATCAACAAGGCATTTTGCTCGTTATTCGCTCAATGTTTTTTGTTTTTTCGCACCATTCTATGTAATCTGTAGAGATGGTGTGTGTGAAATTCACAAACTATTACACATGCAGCTTCGGACATACTCAATCAAGCCCAACTGCTACCATTATCCATTCCATAATCACAGAGATCAAGTTTAAGTTTATTTCTAGAGTGCTTTTCATAATGGACAATGTCTCAAAGCAGTTTTACAGAATTTAAGAATTAAAGTGATTGATGTGTATTCATCCCTGATGAGCAGCCGACTGGGCGACTGTGGCAAGAAAAAACTCCCTTAATGTTATGAGGAAGAAACCTTTAGAGGAACCAGACTCAAAAGGGGAACCCATCCTCATTTGGGTGATAAAGAGTGTGATTAGTAATTTTAAAACAATACAAAACATCGGAAAGTGAGAACTATTATGAGTATCAGATGTCTTTTCTACAGTCTTGTACAGTCAATTGATGTTGTGGAACCAGGAGCCACTAAGCAACTCATAAAATAGCTAAGCATTTGAGATCATTATAGATTCAACATCAACTCTTCCATGCCAGAGCCTTTAAACATTCGAAGAGGTCCAATGTCCAAACTCTACATGAAGTGGGATTTAAATAGTGCTTGTACGTCTCTAGATGGTTCAGGATGTTTGCAGAGTTAGCATCTACTTAATTGAAGTTCCATAATATTCATGAGCTGGGACACAACTGGTTCTTGTCCTGGGTGCGCTCTCTGCCGTGTCGTCTCCCTTCACAAACACATAAAAAACCTAACCTGAATCTCAGTAAATACTTGCCTCACATACATAATAAATATATGTATAGAAGGCTTGAAATGTATTTTACATGAATCAGTACACATCAAATCTCTGATTATTTATATTATTTATTACTTATATCTGATGTAATCGGTATAAAAGTTAGTAGAGGTACAGTTGCGCCAGTATTACCTCATTAACTGTCCGTGTGGAAACATAGCAAAGGTTACTTTAACATGAAGTATTAATATATGGTAAATTTAGAACAGGTAGAAATGTGCGATCAAGTTGCGATAAAATATTTTAATCGATTGACAGCCCTAATATTATTATGATGCGAGGCCTGTTACCAGAGTGACACCAAAACAGGTAGTAGTAATGGCTACTTTTGACTTAAGTACATGTCAGAGCCCAAACGTCTTTACTATCTAACTTGAGTAAAAAAGTGTAGTCAGTACTTTAACTTTTGCCCGAGTATTTTAAAACACGAGTATCTGTAGTGTGTACCTTTGCCACCTTTGACATAATGAGTTGATATTAGTATGTAGTACTAGCAGTAGTATAAATAGGGGATAAAATATTTATTGCACTTGTTCAAATACAAAATAATTTACATAGAATATTAATTTATTATTTTCTTTCTGGAATTTTTATATTCTTTCTCTTTCTGTTAAAATAAACCTACCATAAATATTCTAGACTGTTTATCAGTGTGTAAATGTACAAAATCAGCAGGGGATCAATCAAAGAATTATTTTCCCCACTGTACTAAATTATTTAATATGTAAAGAAACCACTATCATTTCTAATGTTCCTAATTTTTAATACAGCAGGGCTCATGACTGGGAAGACGTGCCCATACTTGTTTTGAATCTGTTAACTGACAGCATGCTATTAAGAAACACTGAACAGTCAGATCATTTTCATAAAATCCCCATGTCATTAGGCCCAAACATGCTGCCAGGACCTGTGTATTGCTCTCTAAAGAATATAATATCAGATGCATGTTAACCTCCCAAAAAATAAGGATAACTATAAGTAAATTAAAATCAGTCATTTAAATCTGCTAAAAAAAAAGATACAATACAGCATCTTTAGACTCTGTGCAAGCCTGCACAAAGCACTGGTTGTGCCACAAATTAGAGTTAAAGTCTGATCCAGTGATTCATTCCCATGTTATGTAAAAGGAAGGGGGGGTGTTGAAGGTGGAGTGGCAGAGGGTTAAATGAGGATACTTCCTCCTCCACTCCCGCTGCTCCTCCCTAACTTGTTTTTTTCCACTAACCCCTCATAGTTTTCATTTTCTGTCACTACTATATTTTGCCAGGTAAATAAGGTTCTCCCTTTTTCAATGTATTCTTCAAACCACAATTCAACAGCCACCATTCTTTATCTTTCTCTTGAACTTTGTGTTTTACCGTCTTTCCTGAAAAAAATTTCCCCCAACCAAGGAAAGTTTTTTTTGTATGCGCTCTCTCTCTCTCTCTCTCTCTCTCTCTCTCTCTCTCTGTCTCTCCCTCTCTCTCTCTCTGTCTCTGCTAAATCTTAGTTCCTTTTGCCTTGTGACTCTATTTGTGTTGTCATGTCAATAATCAAAACCAGTATCATAGAAACATAGTAGTCTGCCTGTTGCCAAGACAATAGGGCAAGTACCACAGACATGCAGCCGAAGCTGAATCACCAGGCATGTGTGTTTGCTTGTGTGTTTGCTTGTGTGTGTGTGTGTGTGTGTGTGTGTGTGTGTGTGTGTGTGTGTGTGTGTGTGTGTGTGTGTGAGTCATACTAACATGCATGCCTTGTGGCTTTAGGGCGTTTTTTTTTTGTGTGTGTGTGTGTGTGTGTGTGTGTGTGTGTGTGTGTGTGTGTGAGTCATACTAACATGCATGCCTTGTGGCTTTAGGGCGGTTTTTTTTTTTGTATTGCATCAGCTTTTCCATAGTGATACTGGACATTAAAAAATAAACTGCCTGCAAGTGATCATTTAGGAGACAAGCATGAAAAAAGGGTTGTAAGCTAGACAAAAAAGTAAACACAAACGACAAGGCTTGGAAACCCACAAGACTATGCAGCTAATTGCTTGAAACACTCGGCAAACAGTGAGAGACATGACCAAAACAAAATACAAATAACACAGTATATGTTACAATTGGGGCAAAAAAGTGCCCAATGGACAAATGCCAAATGTCTAAAGGGTGCATGAGAACGGAAAGCTAATAATGCCAAGGAAGTGCAACGACAACTACTGTCCTTGGTAAACAAAGGAAAAAGAGTGCAACTTCCTCTTTTGGTAAAAGGGAATATATTGGGCAATGCCAATCTTGTGCTGCAGTGAGAGGATGAATAATGGAATTCACAGTATGGGAAAGGAGCAAAGTGATGTCCCCAAAAACAGAAAATAGGCAGACTGGAAGCTTACATAAGGCAAGAGATTGATAGGACCTCAAATCACAGACAGAGCATTACAAGCCTTGGTGTAGGGCTCTTTGGGTCAAGCAGAGAGAATTTGAAGCAGGTCCTGGATCAGCCTTTATTCTATCTCTGAGTTTCATTTCAATTACATCATTAATTAAAAATTGTGATTTGGCACTAATACTCAAATGGCAGATATAAGGATATATGGAACATTAGGAAAAGAAAAGAAAAGAAAAGAAAAGAAAAGAAAAGAAAAGAAAAGAAAAGAAAGACATATGGGCACAATAAGAAAAGATAGATAGATAGACAGACAGACAGACAGACAGACAGACAGAGATAGATAGACAGACAGACAGACAGACAGACAGACAGACAGACAGACAGACAGATAGATAGATAGATAGATAGATAGATAGATAGATAGATAGATAGATAATTCTTCTTTTCAAACATGCACAGACCAGTCTGCCACTTCACTATAAATGCTTGACCACTGCATTCCATTCCATCATTTTCTTCCCCGAGACTTGTTTGTACTTTTTAAACCCAGCTGTAAAAGATGTTCCCCATGTAGGGTTCTAGTCAGCATTGTTGTTTATTATCAGAAATGGCTGTTTGCAGTGAAGTTTCATTGAAGCTCATCTGGTAACCAACAGACTAGGGTGGAAAATATGTACAGTGGGTACGGAAAGTATTCAGACCCCCTTAAATTTTTTACTCTTTGTTATATTGCAGCCTTTTAACCCAGCCATTATGGATGCACAAGCCAGTGCACTCTTAGTGCCGGTCCCAAGCCCGGGTAAATGGGGAGGGTTGCGTTAGGAAGGGCATCCAGCGTAAAACATGTGCCAAATCAAATATGCGGATCACAAATGAGAATTTCATACCGGATCGGTCGAGGCCCGGGTTAACAACGACCGCCACAGGTATCGTTAGCCGACAGGGTACCGGTGGAAATTGGGCTACTGTTGGCCGAAGGAGGAGAAGGAGAGGAGGAAGACGTCTACAGAGACGGCAGGGAAAGGAGCAGTGTAGGAGAGTGGAGGTTCGGGTTGGTACCTTAAATGTTGGTACTATGACGGGTAAAGGGAGAGAGGTAGCTGATATGATGGAGAGGAGAAAAGTAGATATGCTGTGTGTTCAGGAGACCAAGTGGAAAGGGAGTAAGAGCAGGAGCATTGGAGGTGGATTTAAACTGTTTTATCATGGTGTGGATGGAAAGAGAAATGGTGTAGGGGTGATTCTGAAGGAAGAGTACAGTAAGAGTGTAGTGGAGGTGAAGAGAGTTTCTGATAGGGTGATGATCGTGAAGGTGGAAGTTGAAGGGATGATGATAAATGTCATCAGTGCCTATGCTCCACAAGTTGGCTGTGAGATGGAGGAGAAGGAAAGATTCTGGAGTGAATTAGATGAAGTGGTAGATGGTGTACCTAGGAAAGAACGATTGGTGATTGGGGCAGACTTTAATGGGCATGTTGGTGAAGGGAACAGAGGTGATGAGGAGGTGATGGGTAGGTATGGTTTTAAGGAGAGGAATGTGGAAGGGCAGATGGTGGTAGATTTTGCTAAAAGGATGGAAATGGCAGTGGTGAACACTTATTTTAAGAAGAAGGAGGATCAGAGGGTGACGTATAAGAGTGGAGGAAGGTGCACACAGGTGGACTATGTGCTATGCAGGAGATGCAACCTAAAGGAGATTGGAGACTGTAAGGTGTTGGCAGGGGACAGTGTAGCTAGACAGCATCGGATGGTGGTCTGTAGGATGGTTTTGGAGGCGAAGAAGAAGAGGAGGAGAGTGAGGACTGAAAGAAGAATAAGATGGTGGAAACTGAAGGAGGAAGAGTGTAGTGTGAGGTTCAGGGAAGAGGTCAGACAGAGGCTCAGTGGTGTTAAGGAGGTGTTGGATGATTGGGCAACTACTGCAGGAGTGATGAGGGAGGCAGCTAGAAAAGTACTTGGTGTAACATCTGGAAATAGAAAGCAAGACAAGGAGACGTGGTGGTGGAATGAGGAAGTGCAGGAGAGCATAAGGAGAAAGAGGTTGGCAAAACAGAAGTGGGATAGACAGAGTGATGAGAAAAGTAGGCAGGAGTACAAGGAGATGCGGCAGCAGGTTAAGAGGGATGTGGCGAAAGCCAAGGAAAAGGCATATGAGGAGCTGTATGAGAGGTTGGACACTAAGGAAGGAGAAAAGGATTTGTACCGATTGGCCAGGCAGAGGGACCGAGCTGGGAAGGATGTACTGCAAGTTAGAGCAGTAAAGGATGGAGAGGGAAATGTGTTGACTAGTGAGGAGAGTGTGTTGAGAAGGTGGAGGGAGTATTTTGAGCAGCTGATGAATGAGGAAAATCAGAGAGAGAGAAGGTTGGATGATGTGGAGTTGGTGAAGCAGGAAGTGGATAGGATTAGTAAGGAGGAAGTGAGAGCAGCGATTAAGAGGATGAAGAGTGGAAAGTCGGTTGGACCAGATGACATACCGGTAGAAGCGTGGAGATGTTTAGGAGAGATGGCAGTGGAGTTTTTGACCAGATTGTTTAACAGGATTTTGGAAGGTGAGAAGATGCCTGAGGAATGGAGAAGAAGTGTGCTGGTACCGATCTTTAAGCATAAAGGAGATGTGCAGTCTTGCAGTAACTACAGGGGAATTAAGTTGATCAGTCACACCATGAAGTTATGGGAAAGAGTAGTGGAAGCCAGGCTGAGGGAAGAGGTGACCATCTGTGAGCAACAGTATGGTTTCATGCCGAGGAAGAGCACCACAGATGCCTTATTTGCTTTAAGAATGTTGATGGAGAAGTATAGAGAAGGACAGAAGGAATTGCATTGTGTATTTGTGGATTTAGAGAAGGCGTACGACAGGGTGCCAAGAGAGGAGTTGTGGTATTGTATGAGGAAGTCAGGTGTGTCAGAGAAGTATGTGAGGGTGGTGCAGGACATGTATGAGGACAGTGTGACGGCAGTGAAGTGTGCAGTAGGAACGACAGACTGGTTCAGGGTGAAGGTTGGACTGCATCAAGGATCGGCCCTGAGCCCTTTCCTGTTTGCAGTGGTGATGGACAGGTTGACGGACGAGGTCAGACAGGAGTCTCCCTGGACTATGATGTTTGCGGATGATATTGTGTTTTGTTGTGAGAGTAGGGAGCAGGTTGAGAAGAGCCTGGAGAGGTGGAGATGTGCGCTGGAGAGAAGGGGAATGAAACTCAGTAGGAGTAAGACAGAATACATGTGTGTGAATGAGAGGGAGGGCAGTGGAGTTGTGCGGTTGCAGGGAGAAGAGCTGGAGAAGGTGGAGGAATTCAGGTACCTGGGGTCAACAGTGCAAAGTAATGGTGAGTGTGTTAGAGAAGTGAAGAAAAGAGTGCAGGCAGGGTGGAGTGGGTGGAGAAGAGTGACAGGAGTGATTTGTGATAGTAGGGTATCTGCAAAAATGAAAGGGAAAGTTTATAGGTCTGTGGTGAGACCTGCGATGTTGTATGGATTAGAGACAGTGGCATTGAGTAAAAGACAGGAGGTGGAGCTGGAGGTAGCAGAGCTGAAGATGTTGAGGTTTTCGTTGGGAGTGACGAGGATGGATAAGATTAGAAATGAGTTTATTAGAGGGACAGCGCATGTAGGATGTTTTGGTGACAAGGTGAGGGAGGCGAGATTGAGATGGTTTGGACATGTGCAGAGGAGGGACATGAATTATATTGGTAGAAGAATGCTGAGGATGGAGCCACCAGGTAGGAGGAAAAGAGGAAGGCCAAGGAGGAGGTTTATGGATGTGGTGAGGGAAGACATGCAGGTAGTTGGTGTAAAAGAGGCAGATGTAGAGGACAGGGTGGTATGGAGACAGATGATCCGCTGTGGCGACCCCTAATGGGAGCAGCCGAAAGAAGAAGAAGAAGAAGATATTGCAGCCTTTTGCTAAAATCATTTAAGTTCATTCTTCTTCCTCATGAATGTACACACAGCTCCCCATATTGACAGAAAAACACAGAATTATTGACATTGTTGCAGATTTATTAAAAAAGAAAAACTGAAATATCACATGGTCCTAAGTATTCAGACCCTTTGGGTGTTCACAAGAAGCAAAAGCTGATTAATTTAATTTTACTAGACCCATCTGAGAAATAGAGGCTCAAGCTGAATTGATATTTTGTTGATGTCATTAGGGGTTAATTGTAACCCTGTGATGCTTTTACAGATATAAATGGAGAGGGTGGGTTAAAAGGGGAGGGGACAAGTTAGCAGACTTGGGAAAGAGCACAGTCTCTCAGCTGCTGCATATAAAGGCTGGTTCACCTCCACTGACTCAATACTTTTTCCTTCTTCATTTTCTCTGGTCTAGCTTTCTGTCCCAAAACCCAAAGGTGAGTAGAGAAAAGCTAAAATAACTTGTTGATGATGTGTTCAAGAAAGGGTTTTTTCAGAGTATATGTTTGTGATAAATTCAATATATTTTATTTATATATATATATATATATATATATATATATATATATATATATATAT
>JAAIIK010000164.1:445378-463013 GCA_014706435.1 Silurus glanis
CCTGCAGTAACTACAGGGGAATTAAGTTGATCAGTCACACCATGAAGTTATGGGAAAGAGTAGTGGAAGCCAGGCTGAGAGAAGAGGTGACCATCTGTGAGCAACAGTATGGTTTCATGCTGAGGAAGAGCACCACAGATGCCTTATTTGCTTTGAGAACGTTGATGGAGAAGTATAGAGAAGGACAGAAGGAGCTGCATTGTGTATTTGTGGATTTAGAGAACGCGTACGACAGGGTGCCAAGAGAGGAGTTGTGGTATTGTATGAGGAAGTCAGGTGTGTAAGAGAAGTATGTGAGGGTGGGGCAGGACATGTATGAGGACAGTGTGACAGCAGTGAAGTGTGCAGTAGGAAAGACAGACTGGTTCAAGGTGAAGGTTGGACTGCATCAAGGATCGGCCCTGAGCCCTTTCCTGTTTGCAGTGGTGATGGACAGGTTGACGGACGAGGTCAGACAGGAGTCTCCCTGGACTATGATGTTTGCGGATGATATTGTGATTTGTGGTGAGAGTAGTGAGCAGGTTGAGAAGAGCCTGGAGAGGTGGAGGTATCCGCTGGAGAGAAGGGGAATGAAAGTCAGTAGGAGTAAGACAGAGTACATGTGTGTGAATGAGAGGAAGGGCAGTGGAGTGGTGCGGTTGCAGGGAGAAGAGGTGGAGAAGGTGGAGGAGTTTAGTTACCTGGGGGCATTGAGTAAAAGGCAGGAGGCGGAGCTGGAGGTAGCAGAGCTGAAGATGTTAAGGTTTTCGTTGGGAGTGACGAGGATGGACAAGATTTGAAATGAGTTTATTAGAGGGACAGCGCATGTTGGACGTTTTGGTGACAAGGTGAGGGAGGCGAGATTGAGATGGTTTGGACATGTGCAGAGGAGGGACATGAGTTATATTGGTAGGAGAATGCTGAGGATGGAGCCACCAGGTAGGAGGAAAAGAGGAAGACCAAGGAAGAGGTTCATGGATGTGGTGAGAGAAGACATGCAGGTAGTTGGTGTAAAAGAGGCAGATGTAGAGGACAGGGTGGTATGGAGACGGATGATCCACTGTGGCGACCCCTAATGGGAGCAGCCGAAAGAAAAAGAAGATGTGTGGTCCTGTAAAGCAAATGGCACAACAGCATCCAATTGTGTATTTTTGCCTTAAAGGCATTTTCTTCTGATGAAACTTAAAATCGGGAAGTTGAATGCTAAAATAGAAGTGGAAACATGCAGGGAGTGTTTTATTAAGTATAGCCCATGCAAACAAATCCAATACATTAAACCGAGTTTTAATCCAGGTAAAGGCAACGTTCATACAAACTAAAAAAGAATCATAAACCAGAGAATCAAAAACCACTAATAGCCAAGGCTCAAATACCATATGATATAATTTCATGATATATAATATCATGAAGACAATAGCCAAAGTGCAAGAGGTGGATGCAAATGCAGAACAATTTTTATTCAAACTAGGAAACAAAAGAAAAATGTAGAATGACAAGATGGTTAAGATTAGGAATAGCTAGAAAACATAAAAAAGGCACACAGCATGAATACGAATGTGAACTTGATTTGTAGTGAAAATGCAGAACTTAATTACTGACTAATGACAAAAAATGAAACAGGTGTGCAAAATCAAAACAGGAAATGGCACAGACAAGAAAAAAAAGATATTTGAAATGTGTCAGAGTGCACTTTGGTAGCCTGAATGGAAATGTAAAGAAACAACAGCAGAGAAGCATGAAGAGGGAGCAATGTCTTCAGCCAAGCAAGGGGGCAGAGCGACGTCCTCAACCGAGCAAGGAAGACGGAGCGACATCCTCAGCTGAGCAAGGAGGTGAAGCAACATCCTTAGTTGACCAAGGGTGAGGGCAGGGAAGAAGGGCAGCCATGGGATTAGCAGGCACTTGTTTAAGTTAAAGTTGACACAATAATACCATTAATCCTGTTAAAAGTTGCACCTTACACTGACCAGCATTTGTCTACTTACATAGTCTCCTCACAAGAATGTTGTCCTATGTCCCCCTCGTCATCAATACATAATTCCATTATATCTTAAAAAATATATATAATTGATGTCCTGTGCACTTCAGTCATTTGTCGTTAAACAAACAAATGCATAAAATAAAAAAACCTGTGGTCAAATGCGGGATCCTAATAATTTTTTACAAGTATCACGAGGTGAAAATAATGTGTTTGGACAACTACTCGGTACTGTTCATGATATCTACTTGGATGTGCAATATGCAGAGTTTTGTAGTATGCAATAAGCCGACTACTTGCTATGTAGCACTTATAATATCACATATAACGCTTAGTACATCCCAGCTATTAGGGTTGCACAAGCCAGTGCACTCTTAGTGCCGGTCCCAAGCCCGGATAAATGGGGAGGGTTGCATTAGGAAGGGCATCCAGCGTAAAACATGTGCCAAATCAAATATGCGGATCACAAACCAGTAATCAAAATCTAAGGAAAAGGCATATGAAAAGTTGGACACTAAGGAAGAAGAAAATGATTTGTACCGATTGGCCAGGCAGTGTGACCGAGCTAGGAAGGATGTGCAGGGATAAGAGGTGATGAAGGTGGATAAATTTAGGTACCTGGGGTCAAAAGTGCAAAGTTATGGAGAGTGTGTTAGAGAAGTGAAGAAAAGAGTGCAGGCAGGGTGGAGAAGAGTGGCAGGAGTGATTTGTGATAGAATGGTATCTGCAAGAGTGAAAGGGAAAGTTTATAGGACTGTGGTCAAGTCAAGTCAAGTCGCTTTTATTGTCATTTCAACCATATATAGCTGACGCAGTGCACAGTGAAATGAGACAACGTTCCTCCAGAACCCTGGTGCTACATTTAACAACATAAAGCTACATAACAGAAGACACAGAGCTAAGGACTAGTAAGTCTCCTCACCACATAAAGTTGATGACTTGATGATGTGATTCGAGCTGTGCATTGCTACACACTCGTAAGTCAGCAGAGTGAACAGCATTGGACTAAGCACACAGCCCTGAGGGGCCCCAGTGCTCAGTGTGGTGGTCCTGGAGATGCTGTTTCCAATACGGACTGACTGAGGTCTCCCAGTCAGGAAGTCCAGGATACATTTACAGAGGGAGGTGTTCAGGCCCAGTAGGCTCAGCTTCTCAATCAGGTGCTGAGGGATGATTGTGTTGAATGCTGAGCTAAAGTCTATGAACAGCATTCATACATATGAGTCCTTATTGTCAAGGTGGGTGAGGGCCAGATGAAGGGTCGTGGTTTGGACGAAACGCTAACTGCATGGGGTCAAAATGTGCCTCATGACAAGCCTCTCGAAGCACTTCATCACAATGGTTGTGAGTGCAACGGGACGATAGTCATTGAGGCAGGAGCCTGTAGACTTCTTCGGCACGGGGACAATGCTCGGCGTCTTGAGGCACGTAGGAACAACGGCGCTGCTCGGGAGATGTTGAAGATGTTGGTAAAGACATCCACTAGCTGTTATGCACGTTCCCTGAGCACTCTGCCAGGGATGTTGTCTGGTCCAGCAGATTTCCATTGGTTAACTCTGCATAGAGTTTTCCTCACTTCAGCTGTGGTTAGACAGAGCAGAGTGGTGGTCTTCCTTGCCGCCATGTTGTTCTGCACCTCGAACCGGGCATAGAAGTTGTTCAGCGCATCTGGGAGGGAGGCGTCACGGTCACAAGCAGGTGGAGTTGTCTTGTAGTTCATGATTGCCTGGATGCCCTGCCACATGCGGCAGGTGTCTCCACTGTCCTGGAAGTGATGGCATGGGACAGTTTGGCCCTTGCTGTCTTTAAGGCTGTCTTGTCCCCTGCTCTGAGGGTGGAGTCTCTGTTGATGTGTACTCCTCCAAGTTGATGAAATCGCGATTTGTTGCAGCCCCCCTGAACATGTCTGAGTCACTGCATTCAAAGCAGTCCTAGAGGGCAGACATGGATCCTGTTGGCCAGGTTTTCACCTGCTTTCGAGCTGGTCTTGAACGCCTGTTGAGTGGTCTGTATGCTGGGATCAGCATAACAGAGATGTGGTCTGAGTAACCGAGGTGATGGCGGGACTTCACCCGGTATGCGCCCGGGATGTTTGTGTAAACAACATCCAGCGTGTTTTCTCCTCTGGTTGCAAAGTCCACATTCTGGTGAAATTTAGGGAGCACAGTCCTGAGATTTGCATGGTTGAAATCTCCAGCGACAATAAACAATCCGTCAGGGTCTTTGTTTTGTAGTTCGCTAATGGTCCCGTAAAGTACGCTGAGCGCTTCCTTAGCATTAGCGCTAGGTGGAATGTACACTCCGAGCACAATAGCGGTGGTGAATTCCCCGGGGTAAATAAAAAGGTCTACATCTCAGAACCATAAACTCCAATAGCGGTGAGCAGTAGGTGGAAACAAGGACAGAGTTCTTACACCATTCCTTATTGATGTTGTTACGTCCCAGTAGATGTCCGTTTGTGTGGGTGTTTTTCTCTCTCTCTATTGGTTCTCCTTCCTGTCATTCTCTTAAGGTTCCTCCCCGTGTGGACTGCTATTGGCTGGGGAAGTAATCATCGTTTGTCACGTGACTGCTCTTGTGGCCAATCCGGTTTGCTGCTGGGGTTTAAAAAGAGGACTGCAGGAATGTTCAGGAGAGCACCTTTTGTTTTGCACCTTGTTGAAGCATACTGTTGTTATCTTGCCTGTTTCATGAGTATTTATATTCTGATTACAACCTTTGCATTTTCCCCAGGAGTGTTGGGCAGGTAGTATGTCACGTGACTTACATCTTGCAACACGTAGACGATGTTATGTATAGAGACACTAGCTAGGAGTGTGCGCTGCTTATGTATTTTTGGGTAGTTTAGCGTAGGTAAGCTAGGGCGTGTAGAGGCGCCGGAAACTTGCTTTGTTTAGAGTTAGGTTAGTGGTTTATACTGAGTTAGTTAGGTTTGTTTTATTGTGTTCTTTTCTTTAGCGCCACTCCCCGCCCCTCTCTCCTGTGGGATTATTTATGTTTTTGTTATTGATTATTTATGTAAATATTGTATATAATTTGTCACTTCCTTCCCCATGGTTGAATAAATCTTTTGTATTATATTTGGCTTACGTGTCCTTTTCCCCTGCCTATCCACAGAATGATCACAGTATGAATGTTACAGCTTCAAACCCTAGACTAACAACAAGAAGTCGTAACATTTAATGGGGGCTCGTCCGGGATCCTGTCCCGAATAGTTAAAGACAAAAGTTAAAAACTGTGGTCGTTTTGTGAATGCTGGTGGAAACTGACTGTGTTTGAGTTGTTCTTGTGTGGAATTACGGAGTAGTGTTTGTTTGCTGGCTGTGCATTGCGAGAATGTTTAGCTTGTCGAAATTTATTGTTACTCCTTCGTTAGTGCAGATAGATTTATGTCGGAAGCACAATTTATTTCTGATAGCTGATCACTATCAGATCGTTGTAAATAGACAAGGTCTGAAAAGAGACATAAAGAGTAAAATAGTATAGTGCTTGGTAGAGTTAAAAATTCTCCCCATGTCAGACACGGCTGATGGTGAGGACACCGGCCGGGTTATAAGCCGTAGTGACGTTGTTGTTGGGCCTCTCACTGTTGGAGATGAGGATCCGCAGAGTGGCATAGCTGATGCTGAAGCAGAGGGGCAGCCCGAAGCTAAGGCCGGCTTGCCGCCCTTTGATCCATTCTCTCCCAGCTCTGTTGACTCTGGAGGGGATGCGCGACTGAAAGTCCGCCTGGCTCGGTTACAATACGACGCCCATGAGAGAGCCCGAACACGTCAGGCTGAGCTAACCCTGCGTCTGGAGGTACGCAGACTTGAAATAGAGGCTGACAAGCAGGTGAAGCTGCGACAGCTGGATCTGGAGGCGATGAAAGTGGCTGCTACTGGGTCCGCTGCGCAGCCGACCCCACGCGAGTCTGATGCTACTCCTCTGGTTCATTCATCCTCGCCTACGTTTGACGTAAGTAAGCATGTTGCATTAGTACCCCAATTTAGAGAATCTGAAGTAGATTCTTATTTCAATGCTTTCGAGCGAATTGCTACTTCCCTTCGATGGCCTAAAGATGTTTGGTCACTTTTGTTACAATGTAAATTGTTTGGTAAAGCTCTGGAAGTCTGCTCTAGCTTATCGCTAGAGGAGAGTTTAAACTACGAGTCTGCTATCCTTCGTGCATATGAGCTAGTTCCAGAAGCGTATAGGCAGAAGTTTAGGGGCCATAAAAAAAATTCTACACAGACCTTTGTAGAGTTTGCACGAGAAAAAGGAATTCTGTTCGATAAGTGGTGCACTGCTAGCAAAGTGAAAGATTTCGACTCGATGAGAGAACTTGTTTTGTTAGAAGAGTTCAAAAGTTGTCTGCCGGAACGTGTTGTAGTTTACCTGAACGAACAAAAAGTAACTTCTTTGTCACATGCAGCCGTGTTAGCGGACGAGTTCGTTTTAACGCATAAAACAGTTTTTTCTTCCCTGCGCGCAGAGAAAACTCAGTCTGTTTCTCTCCAATCACAAACTTTCCGTTCTAACTCCAGTCCACCGCGATCTCGGGAGAATCGTGAGTGCTTTTATTGCCATAAATCTGGTCACGTAATAGCTGATTGTTTGGTTTTAAAACGTAAGAAAACGCAATCCCAACCTAAAAGTGTTGGATTTGCAAAATCCCTTAACTCAGCCATTGCTGTGCCTTGTGAAGAAAGGATTGATGACAGTTACATTCCGTTTATTCTTAAAGGGCTCATTTCTTTGACTGGTAATAGTGAGGATCAGAAAGAAATAAAAATGCTTAGAGACACAGGTGCGATGCAGTCATTTATTGTGGCGGAGAAATTAAATTTTTCTGAGGATACCTCCTGTGGTTCCAGTGTCATCGTAAAGGGTATTGAGATGGGTTGCATAAAAGTGCCATTGTACCGGGTACATCTGCAGTGCGAATTATGTACCGGGTTTGTACGAGTTGCTGTTCGTCCTTCTCTTCCAGTAACCGGTGTTGACTTTATCCTTGGGAATGACTTGGCAGGTGGAAAAATAATGCCTGTTTTAGAGGTTGTTGATAAACCTGATGTTTTTTGTCAGTCAGAGGATTTGACTAACTCTGATGTTTTTCCTGCATGTGCGGTTACTCGCGCTCAGTCTCGAAAAATGGGTGATGTAGTCGATTTGTCTGATTCGTTTATTCTTCCACTTTTTTCTGACGGGAACCCTGAAAAATCTGTTGTATCTGAAGAACAAAAAGAGAATATGAAGAGTTCTAAAGTAGCTGTGACTGATGTAGAATTGTCAAAGCTGTCTTTGTCTCAAGAAGAAATTATTGCTGCGCAGATTAAGGACAAATCTCTTGTTCTTAATTTTAATTCTGTTGTTTCTTCTGATGTGATTAAAGACCAGAAAGTTGGCTATTTCATGGACAATGGCATGTTGATGAGAAAATGGTCCTCTAAAACGGATACGGATTTAGATCAGAATGCGGTGTATCAAATTGTTGTTCCTTCTCCTTATCGCCAGCATGTTTTATTTCTAGCGCATGGACATCTTGGAGTTACAAAGACGTACAATCGAGTTTTAAAACACTTCTTTTGGCGAGGTTTAAAAAAGGATGTGGCAAGTTATTGCCGTGTTTGTCATGATTGTCAATTGGCCGGGAAGCCGAATCAAGTTATTCCATCTGCTCCACTGGTCCCCATACCAGCCATCAGTGAACCGTTCGAACATGTGGTGGTAGACTGTGTTGGGCCGTTGCCAAAAACAAAATCGGGTAACCAGTATTTGTTAACTATCATGTGTATAGCTACTAGATTTGCGGAGGCGATACCATTAAGAAAGATCACCGCTCCTGTTATTATTAAGGCCTTAGTGAAGTTCTTTACTACGTTCGGCCTACCAAAAATTGTACAGAGTGATCAAGGTACGAATTTTCTATCTAAGCTTTTCAAACAAGTATTACAGTCTTTGGGGATTACTCATCGTGTTTCGAGTTCGTACCATCCAGAATCCCAAGGTTGTTTAGAACGTTTTCATCAGACATTAAAATCAATGCTACGAAAATATTGTTTGAAGACAGCTAGAGACTGGGATGAGGGAGTTCCTCTGGTTTTATTCGCTGTAAGAGAAACCGTACAAGAATCTCTTGGGTTTATCCCAGCCGAACTGGTTTTTGGTCACCAGGTAAGAGGGCCGCTCAAAATTCTTAAAGAACAAATGTTGTCAGTTGATTCCAGTCCGAAAACGAATGTTCTGGATTATGTAAGTAATTTTCGTGATCGTTTGCATGCTGCTTGCTCGCTTGCTAAGGAATCTCTAATCATTGCGCAGAAGGGCATGAAGCTCAGGTATGACCGTAAAGCAGTTGCGCGTTCTTTTACGCCTGGGGATCAGGTACTAGTATTTTTACCAGTTCCCGGATCTTCTTTGTCTGCTCGTTTTTATGGTCCTTATGTAGTGAAAAGGAAAATAAGCGAAACCGACTATATGTTCCACACACCTGATAGAAAACGCCAAACGCGTGTTTGCCACATAAACATGTTAAAAGCTTACTATGCTAGTGAGAATGCAGGAGAAAAAGCTTCGGAACAGACTAAAGGACCAGCCGTCTCTTCTATTGCTGTAACCGTGGAGCAGATTTCATCCCCCGATGTGTCCGGTGCTAACGAGGATGGCGTAGGACTGCGTAATGCTGCTCAGCAATGTGCAAGGTTAACAAATTCTGAGATGTTAAGAGATTTAAATTCTCTTCTTCATCATATGTCTATTGACCAGAAAGCAGACATTGTTAAATTACTTTCTGACTTTAACTGTCTGTTTAGTGATGTTCCTAAACTTACGAATGTTTTGCATCATGACATCAAGGTAAACGGTGCCCGTCCGATTAAACAACACGCGTATCGCGTTAATTCAGTAAAGAGATCCATAATGCGTCAGGAGGTAAATTATTTACTAGAGACTGGTCTAGCCAAGCACAGTTATACAGTTATCCATTACCCCTGTGGACTGTGTCGATAATATAGGATCTGCCTCTTTTGTGAGTAAACTTGATATGTTAAAGGGCTATTGGCAAGTCCCTTTAACTACCCAAGCATCGGAAGTTTCTGCATTTGTAACCCCTGATAATTTTCTTCAGTATACTGCCATGGCTTTCGGTCTCTGAAACGCGCCCGCGACTTTTCAACGTCTCGTGAACATAGTATTGGCAGGTGTACCTAATTGTAATGCATACCTTGACGATCTTGTTATTTACTCTGCAGATTGGACATCACACATGAGTTCATTGAGAACAGTGTTCGAGCGTCTTGCAAACGCTAATTTAACGCTTAACTTGGCTAAGTGTGAATTTGGCCAAGCTACGGTTACTTATCTTGGCAAAGAGGTGGGTCAGGGACAGGTGCGACCTGTAGAAGCCAAAGTCATGGCTATTTCGGAATTTCCTGTGCCTACAACTCGTAGGGAATTGAGACGATTTTTGGGGATGGCTGGCTATTATCGAAACTTTTGTAAGAACTTCTCGATTATTGTCAGCCCTCTCACTGCATTGCTTAGCCCGTCTAAATCTTTTGATTGGTCCGTTGAGTGTCAGTATGCGATGGATTGTGTAAAGACTCTTTTATGTAATACCCCTGTTCTTCTGGCTCCGGATTTTTCTCGAGGTTTTAAACTGGAAATTGATGCGAGCGCTGCTGGAGCTGGCGCTGTTCTCCTACAAGAGGATTTAAATGGTATAGACCAGACCGCTGTCGCCAGTCTTACCGCACAGAGCTGCATTTCTGTCAGCACGAAAACACTTCTTGTCCGTCCAGCTGAATGGCGGCATCCAGAACTCTTTCGCACAAAGACAGTTGAACACAAAGACGCAGCAGGGTCTGTACTCATGCCGAGTAGCTTGCTGGAGTCTGATGTAGTCCAATTTATTGTCCAGGGAGCAGACATTTGCCAGCAGGTGGTAGAGCAGGCCGACAAGGGTTAGCTTTTAGCCTAGCACTAGTGCACTAGGTGACGCCGAGGTCGTGCAGCTTCTGACGCAGATCATTGTTTATTGTGTTGTTAGGGTTGTTTCTGTGTTGTTGGAGTGTTTGGCTATGGTACACAAGGACCCCGGAAGGCACTGCCATCTTGGACCAAAGAGACCTGCTATGTTGTATGGTTCAGAGACAATGGCATTGATTAAAAGACAGGAGGTGAAGCTGGAGGTGGCAGAGATGAAGATGCTGAGATTTTCATTGGGAGTGACAAGGATGGACAGAATTAGAAACGAGGCACAGCGTATGTAGGACGTTTTGGGGACAAAGTGAGATTAAGATGGTTTGAACATGTGCAGAGGAGGGACATTGGGTATATTGGAAGAAGAATGCTGAGGATGGAACCACCAGGAGGGAGGAGAAGAGGAAGGCCAAGGAGGAGGTTTATGAATATGGTGATCGAAGACATGCAGGAGTTGGTTTGAAGCAGGCAGATGTAGAGGACAGAGTAGTATGGACACGGATGATCCGCTGTGGCGACCCCTAATGGGAGCAGCCAAAAGAAGAAGAAGATAATGTTTAGTACATGTGACTGAGTTCTGCAATCCTGCAATACTCTTTGGTTTTCAATCTGGGCACACTAAACTTTACTATGTACCTGTTTATAAAACCTTGCCAGAGTTATGCATATGTTCTTGTCTTAATCTTCTTGGAATCTCCTTTGCTTTTCACTCAGATCTTAGATCTAGCATGTGCTTTACTTAGACTTTCGTCATTAAACATGGCATTACACTTTGTTATAAAACTGAGAGGACCCAAATGCAGGACGCAGACCAGGGTATAATAAAGGTCTTTAATAACATACAGGGAAGAGGCAATGGAGGGCAAACATTGAAGACAGTTCAAAGAAAAATGTAACAAGAAGAAACAGAGCCAGAGAGCAGAGACAGTCTCTGGAACACAATGGAGCAACACCCTCTGAAGGCCTTGGGAGCGGAGCAACACCCTCAGCAGGGCTCGAGAGCAGAGCAACATCCTCAGCAGGGCTCGGGAGTGGAGCGATGTCTTGTGCAGGGCTCAGCGGTCGTCAGCATGGCAGGCAGGCTGAAGGGTGTTCTCAGTAATGACACAGGAACAGGAAGCATTCCGGGTGGAGCTCTGAGGTTGGGCAGCCCCCCAGTAGGGCTCAGGGGCTGGGTAGTGCCCTTAGTGAAAAATTTAAGCTAAGTGGCACCCCCAGCAAGATTCAGAGGTGGGGGCTTGCTGTTGGGTTGAATGGAAATAGGGACCGGGACCACCATGGTGGCCAGAGCTGGTAATTGATCCCAGCATCGTATCAGCTTCTGAAACCGCATAGTAAAGTCCTGGTGCAGCCGTTTGTCAAATGCAACAGCCTGCGTCAGGGCATTTAGCTGGGATCACAGGTCCTGGATGTCCGCGAGGTCCATTGTTGGCTGGATAATTTTGTCAGGGCAGTGCAGGAGAGGCAGGTTTAAAACCATTAAATTGTCCAGGGTCAAAACACAGGCAGACTGAACCATAAAGAATAGACAGAATCAGATCCAAAAGTCAGGCACAGCAAACAGGGCAATATGGGGTAAGCGTAAACACAGTCTGAAAAAACATTCCAATAATAAAAACCAAAGTATAAAGGAATCAGTTGAAAAACAGGGTCAGAAAAAACACTTCCACTACAACCTGTACTGATAATTGAAGCAAGGCAGGAGCTTCCAGAAGTCAGGGCTCTAGACTGCAACTAAAATGAGTGCGCTCTGACCCCAAAATGAGCAGGGATACCAGAGCACTTAGAGGAAGACACAATAGCATCGATAATCCACCTGCTAAGTGTCTGCTTGTTAACAGGAAGGCCTCTCCTCGGAGGGCCATAGCAGATGAACAGTTGTTCCAACTTCTTCCAAGGACTCGTCCTGTGGACGTAAGTGTCCAGTGCTCACACAGGGCACAGCCGGTTCAGCTTCTCCTGGTCTGGGGCATGAAACGGAGGAGGATAGAATGGCTTTAGAGTGCAGGAAGGCACTGGACATGCCTGGAGTAAACTCCAGAAAAGAGGGGGCCACAGAGAGGGTCTGTAAATCACTTACTCTCCTCAGAGAGCAGATAGCCAGCAAGAACACAGTCTTGACTGTGAGGTGCCTCCATGAAGCCTTGGCCAGGGGCTTGAAGGGGGTTCAGATAGAGCCTCCAACACAACAGCCAGGTCCCACCCAGGCACTCTAGGTTGCACCGGAGGCCTCAGCATTCAGGTGGCGTGGAGAAAACGCGTCAGAAGCGGGTCTCTGCCCATTGATTGCCCCACCACTGGGGCATGATGCAGGGGCTTGGTGGGTAGCGTCGGGGCATTAGGGGAGAAGGCAATGCCTGGGGAGAGATAGCCTGCTAGCGTCTCTTCAACCCCTGGCGTGGTTCCATAACCATGATCCCTAAGCCTAATGACGTTGAAGTACAACGCTGTCTTGGGGCTAAAGGGGTGGGTTGAGAAAGGCTTTGCCCAGGACCTGGACACCTTGGTGTGCAGGTCAAGGAAAAGTGTTAGACCCCAATGCGGAGGTTGCGACACCGAGAGCAGAAAGCGCTCGTCGAGCTTACTGGACAGAGGGGCTTTCCGCTTATCGGCTGGCCAATCTAGATCCAGCTTCTCTATGGCCCATGTCACAACCTCCATGAGCTCCTCACTCTCAGGCTCACTAACCACTACCCCCACCCCCCCACCCCCCCTCAGACGAAGAGAGGTGGAACTGCATGCTCTCATCACAGGGGGAAGAAACTGTGGAAAGGCATGCTTCTGAAGCCTGCGAACGAGAGCTGGACCGGGCAGGTGAGGTTCAAGAAAGAGACGAGCCTGTCTCAAAACCCTCTGCGAGGTCCATTTGTGAGCCCCAGGAACTGGAGCGGAGCGAATGCATTGACATGCGAATGCAGTGCTCACAGTCGGCTCCCTCAAGAACCGACTTAGCATGCTACACTCCCAGGCAAGACACACAAAGGCTGTGTATATCCCCCCGTAATATAGCGGGGGCAGGGAGGGACTCACAACCAGAAAGTGTGCTTAGCCTTTCTCGATGCCTTCATTTCAGACAGACAATAGACAGACAATTCAACATGAAATGCACACAGAGCGCTTCATGAACAAACAGAAAGCTGGCTTCACTCCACGTGCGTTTTATAGCTTCCTGGTCGTGACGTCACCCTGCCGGTGATGCCGTGCCTCCAATTTTGATTGATTACACACATTATTTCAGAGCGTGGACATTGCAGTCATGTTCCCAAAGCGTTGCGACGCAGCTCGAGTTCCTGAAAGGGAATCCTGGGTCACAATACCGGGCAGGAAATCGGAAGTGGGAACCGGCAGAGTAGGCAACCTGTGAGCTGCACGGGGAACAGGATCATCCGGAGCGGAAAAGTGCGTCACAAACCAGAAGTGCCAGCACGGATTATCCTGACACAAAGTCTTTGTTAAAGATCTGTCAAGAATAGACTCACATGAAGTAGGGCAAAACTCACTGTCTTAATTATAGAGCTAAATCCTTGACCATAATTGAGTTGTGCAACTAATTTTCTTTACAACTTTACTCTCATTTTGCCAAGAGGGCATGGCATACTGCCTAATGTAAACTACTTTATATATTTTATAAATGTTTAATATATTTTAATAATTAGATTTGTTGTTGCTAAACCACTGATCAATAAAGATAATAAATATCTCCATACTGTTGTTTCATAGACTTCATAGTGCTCATGTCATGACTGAAAATCTGCCTCTATTATTTCTCTGTGTATTTAAACTTTATTTCCTAGAAAGAGAATAAAGTTCTCCTATCTTTATAGAATTCATTTCCGGTAAGAAATTCAAACTCAAATTTAATATAGCCAAAAAAGCAATTTTTATATCCTATATATATATATATATATATATATATATATATATATATATATATATATATATAGAAACTACTGTGCATGCATGCCACTTTACAGACCGGCTCAGAAGTTCTGCCTCGTCACGTAGTTGCAAAAGCAAGAATGGTGCAGAGAAAATCAGGATGTCAAACGGAGAAAGAAAAACTTGAAAATGGGACAATGCAAGACGTGGAAGTCAACTAATCACCCAGTTTAAAAAAACGATTTATGTTCCGTTTTGTGTTACGAGTCTGAAGCTGGCCCATATGAAGCTGTTGTAATTAACACAAAATAAAAATCAGTTATTCACCTCGATGTTTATTGTATATAGTATGCATAAATTAATAAACTGTTTTAATTTAGTTCTTTATTGTCTCCTACTGAATAAACAGTAATTATCATGCTTATTGATAATGATTGTTGTTACATTTAACAAAAAGTTCAGATAATTGGGGGATGGAGCCTTGGGGCCCAAAGTACAAATTAGCCAAGGGGCCCAGAAACCATAGCAGTGCACCTGGACACCAGGTGTCCTATGAAACAAACCCCTGGCCATATTTAAGCAGCCACTTTGACATCAAATGAAAGAAAGACAACAGCTTTATTTTGCAGTATAAGCTGTATTCGCCAAAGATGACTGAACTGGAAGCTTATAAAAACTCATCATGAATCCTGTGCAAGCATGTTGGCATCAGATAATAATACTTATACTTAATACTTAATAATATCTCTAGATTATGTGAATGTTGTACTGTGTTGCATCACTGTGTGACATTGCTAATGTTGGTTAGCACCAGAGTTGAAAATTAATAGGGACTGGAGGGAAATTGTGTCACTTAATCACAATTAATCTAGCTCTATTACCAGTGTCATGATTTAAGTGTCAAATGAAATTAATGAAAAGTGATATATTTTAGAGTAGATCTGCTGATGTTGCATTAGATTTGAGCATTACTGTATAACCAATCACACACTTTTTTTGAGAATGCAGTGTCTAATCAAACATCAGCGTAAAACACCGGAGTTGTTCAATGTGCACGCTCACTGTCTGAATTCTTTATCTGCATTTGCAATTTGTTTCTTTATCATGAGTATAAAATATATCACTTTTCAGCTCAGTCTTGGGGATTCCCCTGGACACTGTACAGGAGGTGGGAGAAAGGAGGATGGTAGCTAAACTATCATCACTACTGCAGAACGACACTCACCCCCTATATGAATCAGTTACATCTCTGAGCATCTCCTTCAGTGACAGACTGTTACATCCTAAGTGTCTGAAGGAGCGATACAGACAGTCTTTTCTCCCTGCTGTTAGGCAGCAGTGATGGAGGCGGAAGCCGAAGCACCAGCAAAGAGAGCTTTAATGCAATCACAGCAGTGAAACACACAAATACTCTCGGTGTGTAGGGAAAGCCGGGGCGCGCTTAGAGAGCGCGTTCGGTAAAGTCCCAAACTGACGAGAGTGAGTCCGTGAAGGTATGTCCATGGAGTGCTGCGGGGGGGAAGCGTGACTGGGAAAGATGTAGCGAGTGACAGCGCATACATAAGTCCAGTAGCAACAATAACGGACGCCGGAGAGGAGTGAGTGAGGTGCTTATATGTGCGCGTGAAACGAGTGACAGGTGTGCGCAATCAGTACAATGATGAGGAGCTCCGTGCGGGCAGGGCGCGCATAGGAGGAGAAGCAGGGTGCTCCCTGACATAGACTGTACAATCAGAGCTGCTCCCAGTGAATCAGTCACCAAAATCTTATCTTATCTTATCTTATCTTATTAGACATTATAACAAGAGGTATTCTTTTTTTCTGTAAAAGTGCGTAACTCATACACGTCCAGACATGGCTTTCTTGCTTTTAAAATGAACAAAGTTTTTATTTTCTAATCTGTAAAAAACAAATTAGTATGGAATCTATGTCATTGTCCCCCACATATCATTGTCCATTATCAATGTTTATAGTCTGGATGCTACCTGTTTAGGTAAAGTTCACATGAAGACGATACCATCAGTTGTGCTTATTTTGCTAATGTTTAAAAAAATTATCCCAATTGACCTCTTGTGAATTTCAGTCTTTTATGGTTTGACAAACAAATGCATAAATCCCAGAACTGTGGTCAATAATGATTCCTATTCACTTTGAAGGGTACGACGAGGTGGAAAACTTGTAATTGGACTACTCCTCAGTACTGTTCATGATATCTACAAGCATTTACAATATGTAAACCCACTCACAGTCTGCAATAAGACACTACATATAATTTACTCATGCTGCACTGCTGCACTTGTGCTGTGATTAAAGTATGCATTAGTAACTGAAAGATTCATTTGAATGTTTCACCATCAAACCAAATTCAACTTAAGCATGTATGAGTTTCTATTTGTTTTTGGTTTTTGAGTACATGTTTCAGTATCTTGGGGAAATAGTAATTACATTTACATTTATAGCACTTGGCAGACACCCCTTATCCAGAGCGACTTACATTTATCTAATTCCAGAGGTGGCAAAATGTAGCGTCTGGGTAGGATCATTTTGTGTATCAGATAGATTACCTGTCCCAGGCATTCCTTTTAGCCTTTAACATCTGCATATCAATCACAGAATGGGCCCCACGGTTTACACTTAAAATGGGGGGTTCCATACCACAGTGTCATACCCCCACACCAAAAGACACTCTCTGGCTGACTTCAAAGGGGCATTCAAGTGATAAAGCAGTCCACTCTCCAAACTTGGCTCTGAAAGTACATGCCTGGCATTGGCCATTCCATCAAAGATGGGTGTGGCTAGGGGACCTTAAAATGTCCTGAACCCCCACCAATCGTGGCTCAAGAACCTTTCTTCAAGATGGGACTCAAACCCTTTGAGACAATTCTTCCGGCAAGCTTTACCTCCAAGAACTTCTTCTACTCTGATCTTCAGGAGAACCTGGCACACCATCTAACTCACTCCTAATGGACTCCTCAAGAATCTCTTTTTGTCTACCTCATCCAGACTCGTGTTTAGCAACAAAGCCAATGAAAGTAATCATTTTACCAACTATTTTAATACGTGATTAAGCTCGAACCCCTTTATTAAGGGGAATTTGAATTTCTTGATGATTCTCATTTAGGTTGTTGTCAATTCAAAGTTAAACTTGCCATTGCTTTTCTTCCTTTCTCTCTCTGCTTGTTCCTTCTCTTCCTTTCTCTACATATTCTTAATTTCTCTTTCTTTTTATGTTTGTGTAGTTTAGTTCCATGTTGCATGGTCTCATTCATTAAACGCTGTATGTTCATAAGCGATTGTCTCTAAGTGCCGCTCACATTTCAAGGTCACCGCGTACTTTGATTTTGCTACATGCTAAATTACTTGTAGGGTATAAAGTAAAGAGGGGTCGTGTCTTTGTTGGCCAGGGAGATAACCCTTCTGTGGAATTAATAAAAGATTATACTGTCTGTTTGATGGACGAACAGACCAAATAATTGTAACATTAATTCCATCAACGTTAATTCTAAAACTTAATTAAAATATTTATGGTTCAGAGCCCAAACTTCTTTACTTTGGGCTCTGACATGTACTTAAGTAAAAAGTAGCCATTACTACTACCTTTTTACTACTACGTTTTAGTGTCACGCTGGTAACTGGACATCACGTCATATTAATATTAAGGCTGTCAATTGGTACAAATATTTTATCACAAATTAATCGCACATTTTTAATCTGTCCTAAATATACTATAAATTAATACTTTACGTTTTTAATACTCTAATCAACATGGGCATGGAGAAATATGGATGCATAATATATATATATATATATATATATATATATATATATATATATATT
>JAAIIK010000164.1:468013-481604 GCA_014706435.1 Silurus glanis
AAGGTCGCAAAGTTCAAGGGGGCCGAATACTTTCGCAAGGCACTGTAGTTGAGTAATGTGTTGTTGCAATTGTGTCCTATGTGGGCACACCTACATTTACTATATACACAAAGCTTAACCTGTTTGTAAAACCTCACCAAACTTGCTCCATTGTGTTGTGCTTTTGTTTTATTGTAGGTTACAGTTGAGAGATTTTACATGTGTGCAAATGTAATTTCATAAATAAAAATTATTCTTTCAGGTATTGAACATTTTTTACACAAAGCAAAAACTGTTTTATTATACTTTACCAGCCCAAACTTAGACATAAAGACTAAAGTTAAACTGATGTTTCAGCATCTTGGTTAAGTAGTAATTTGGGTGGCATTGTAAACCTGTGACGCTTTTACAGGTAGAGATGTGGAGAGGTATAGGAAAAAGGGGATGGATCACAATAGTAGTTGAGAGTGGGAGGGTTGCAGAGGGCTGAACGGGCAGAGGATATCAACTGCTATATATAATCCTCGGTCCATCCTTCTTCGACTCACTTCTTCTTTCTACTTCATTTTTGCAGGTCTAGCTGTCTGTGCAAACACAAAGGTAGGTAGAAAAGATGAAAAGGTATTTTTAATAGAGTGCTAAAGAAATAGGTTTCCAAGATTGTTTGTGTGTGTGTGTATGCATGTATATATATATATATTATGCTTTGTGAAATGTTGCTGCCAGCTTTCTCTACTTTGTTTGAGGAAGAAATAGGGCGTTGCCCTTAATCCGCTTGTGTTTAAACCAAACGTTTGCTTTTACAAATACTTTTTACTTTATCCTGCCTCTGAATCCCTCCTGGAACATTGCTTCTTTATCAGTACTTCATTACTCCTATTATTCCACAGCTAGGCATGACATACTCTCTATTAATGTGTGCATGTGTGTGTTGGGCATGTTCTGATCATCTCATTCGTCAATCAAACACCTCAGATGTTACACATTTGTTCTGCTGAAACAAAAAATAAATTAAACAAATTCTTTCTTTGAATCAGCAGTGATTCGATTGATTCATTTTCCTACCTGTTGATGCTAAAGTGCTGGATATTAAAGATAATAAACATCTCTGTACAGCTGTTCCATAGGCTGTGCCCTGTAGAATTTATTTCTCATGTCATGACTGAAAAAAATCTGCCTCCATCATTCCTCATTTTACTTAGTCTTTGTTTACTAAAGAAATTAAGGCTACACATGTCTACTATTTTGACAGGAAACAAGCCAAGTAAGAAATTCAAACTTATAGCAAGTACATAAAGCAAATTAACTTTTTCTTTTTTCCCTTTCAAAAGTCATCATGTCTGATCTGAAGAAAGGTATGGGACTTCTCATTGCTACCTTTCATAAATACTCTAGCAAGGAGGGAGACCCACAATTTCTTAGCAAAGGAGAGCTAAAAGATCTGCTCACCACTGAGCTGGGACCCGAAATTGGGGTAAGATTTTCTCCAAGAAGCTTATAGAAAAGCTTTGTTTGCTTCATATATTGATTTATAGATTATGTTGTAATAATGGTGTAAAAATTAAATCACCTGCCATATGCTTTTTGTATGTTTTGTTCATCAGAACTGCAAGGACCAGGCAAAACTGAATGAGTTTTTTAATAGCCTTGATGTTAATAAAGATGGTAAGGTGGACTTTCAAGAGTATGTCACCCTGGTGGCCTGCATTACAATGATCTGCAACGAGGCCTGCCAACCGAAGAAAAAATAATTAAATGGCGACTGACCCTTACCAGCTGCATGAATTAAAATCTTTTATTTTTTTGCTACAAAGAAAGAAGTATTTGACATCTTACAAAAAATAAAAAATACAGGCTGTTTTCATTAAATGTTTGTATGTGTGGTCAGAGATAAAACAAATTGGACAACAAGAAACCAGTTGTGTATTTTAATTTGCAATTTATACAATATAAAACTCCTCTATTAATAGACTTTTAAAAATACATAAGCTCATAATAATACTTTCCAAAAAATAACAAATTCAATACAGTAATTCAAAACTTAAACCATGTAAAGACAGTATTCATGCAAACCACATAAAAGAGCCAAAACCAGAAAATTAAAACAAAATAGTCAGGTCTCAAAAAACAGAATTTTCATGAAGAGGGGATTCAAAGAGCAAGGAGGTGGATACAAATGGAGAACAATTTTAATTCAAACTAGGAAATGTAGAATGACAAAGGGCTAGGCTAAGCATTGGAAAGGCTAGAAAACAAACAAAGGCACACAATATGAATATCAATGTGAACTTGATTTAATTAAAGCTTCAACAAACGTAAAGTGAAAGAACTTAAACACTGACTGATGACAAAAACAGAAGCATGTGTTAAATCAAAAGAAGAAACAGAGAAGAAAAGAAGAAATTTGAAATGCATGAAACTGTACTCTGATAGCCTGAATGGAAATGCAGAGCAATGACAGTGGAGAAGCCAGAAGAGCAAACAATGTCATCAGCCAAGCAAAGGGGTGAAGCGGTATCCTCAGCCGATTAAGGGGGCAGATCGGCATCCTCAGCCAAGTAAGGGGACGGATCGGCATCTTCAGCCAAGTAAGGGGACGGATCGGCATCTTCAGCCAAGTAAGGTGGCGGAGCGGCATCCTCAGCCGAGTAAGGGGGCGGAACGGCATTCTCAGCCGAGTAAGGGGGAGGAGCGGCATCCTTAGCCGAGTAAGGGGGCGGATCGGCATCCTCAGCCGAGCAAGGGGGCGTAGCGACATACTTAGCTAAAGATTCCTAGCAAGATGAGCAGCTTGACCTTACAGAAGAGCTTTGATACACTATATAGACAGCTCAAAACAGGTTATAAAGCAGGTTTGGACAACTTATTTTCCTTAATAAATGAAATCATATAAATGATTATCATAATAAATGAAAACTGCATTTTATATTTATTCGGGTTGTCTTTGTGTAATATTAAACTTTGCTTAATGTTCTGAATCATTTAACATAAGGAAGTGGGCAAATACTTGTGTTTATGGAGCAGTAGTTCAATTATTATACACTAGGAGCGCTATACAACACAGAAAAGACTATACAGCACATGAGCCATTCAATAGCGCAATAAAACACTACACAACAGAGTAACACAGCTCTTTAACTATACACAATAAAGCTACAGGTACTATACATTATTAAAAAAATACAAGAAAAACTATACACCACCAAGCAAATACTACATTAAACACTACAGAAACAAAGGCACTTAACTTTTTTTCCTAATGTGTGCATTTTTTACTAAGCAGAAAGATTTTCCTTTCTGCTTTTCTTTTTCTTCTTCTTCTTCTTCTTCTTTCGGTTGCTCCCATTAGGGGTTGCCACAGCAGATCATCCGTCTCCATACCCCCCTGTCCTCTACATCTGCCTCTTAGAAACCAAGAACCTGCATGTCTTCCCCCAATACATTCATAAAATCCTCCTTAGTCTTCCTCTTTTCCTCCTTCCTGGTGGCTCCATCCTCAGCATTCTCATACCGATATACCCCATGTCCCTCGTCTGTACATGTCAAAACCATCTCAATCGCACCTCACTCACCATGTCTCATTCTGATGAGCTGAAATATAAGAGTAAACATGTCACACAGACCATTCAGAAAGTAAATGCCTCCATCTTGTGGCGTTCTTTTGTCATTCATGCAATCTAATGCTCGAGGAACAAATTGAATGGTGAAATCTGTCTTGTCTAAATTGCAGCTTCACCAGAAATACAACCCTAATTCCAAAAAAGTTTGGACAGTGTGCAAATTGTAAATTAAAAATAGAATGCATTGATTTGTGAATCTCAAACCCATATTTTATTCACAATAAAACAAAGAAAACATATCAAATGTTTAAACTGAAGAAATGTGTCATTTATAAGGTAATTTGGAATTTGAAACAAAGGACACTCAGAACTGTTGAGTAGCTAGAATCCTTTATCATATTCATATGGGACAGCATTCCTCTCCGAAAACCTCAGCAACTGGTCTCCTCTGTTCCCAAATGTATACAGACAGAAGATGGATTGCTACACAGTGGTAAACATGGCCCTGTCTCAACTATTTTGAGACCTGTTGCAGCCATCAAATTCTAAATGGCCTGTCAACAATCAATAGTCATGATATTTTAATGAAAATAACTGCATGGGCCCATTACCACCTTGGAATTGGAGCTGTACAATAGGCCAGACATATGAACACTAAGTGTGAAGCTAGCTCAATGTATAAAAAAGTGAACAGTGCACTGCACAAACAGGATATTACAATAAGTGTTTTTATTTGATTTATTAAAATAAGGGTTTACGTATTTCACTTTTGCTACTAGCTTGCAAATTAGAAATAAACTTACAATTAATTAATTTTTGTAAAGCTAACCCAGCCATTAGGGAGGCACAAGCCAGTGCAGTACCGATGGAAATTGGCCTGTTGGCCGAAGGAGGAGAAGGAGAGGCAGAAGACGTCTACAGAGACCGCAGGAAAAGGAGAAGTGTAGCAGAGTGGAGGTTCGGGTTGGTAATGTAAATGTTGGCACAATGACTGGTAAAGGGAGAGAGGTAGCTGATATGATGGAGAGGCGAAAGGTAGATATGTTGTGTGTTCAGGAGTCCAAGTGGAAAGGAATTAGGCCAGAAACATTGGAGGTGGGTTTAAACTGTTCTATCATGGTGTGGATGGAAAGAGAAATGGTGTAGGGGTGATTCTGAAGGAAGAATACAGTAAGAGTGTAGTGGAGGTGAAGAGAGTTTCTGGTAGGGTGATGAACGTGAAGCTGGAAGTTGAAGGGATGATGATAAATGTCATCAGTGCCTATGCTCCACAAGTGATGAGAAAAGTAGGCAGGAGTACAAGGTGATGCGGCAGCAGGTAAAGATGGATGTGGCGAAAGCCAAGGAAAAGGCATATGTGGAACTGTATGAGAGGTTGGACACTAAGGAAGGAGAAAAGGATTTGTACCGATTGGCCAGGCAGAGGGACCGAGCTGGGAAGGATGTGCTGCAAGTTAGAGCAATAAAGGATGGAGATGGAAATGTGTTGACTAGTGAGGAGAGTGTGGTGAGAAGCGGGAGGGAGTTTTTAAGCAGCTGATGAATGAGGAAAATGAGAGAGAGAGAGAGAGAAGGTTGGATGATGTGGAGTTGGTGAAGCAGGATGTGGATAGAATTAGTAAGGAGGAAGTGAGAGCAGCGATTAAGAGGATGAGGAGTGAAAAGTCGGTTGGACCAGATGACATACCGGTAGAAGCATGGAGATGTTTAGGAGAGATGGCAGTGGAGTTTTTACCCAGATTGTTTAACAAGATTCTGGAAGGTGAGAGGATGCCTGAGGAATGGAGAAGGAGTGTGCTGGTACCGATCTTTAAGCATAAGGGAGATGTGCAGACCTGCAGTAACTACAGGGGATTTAAGTTGATCAGTCACACCATGAAGTTGTGGGAAAGAGTAGTGGAAGCCAGGCTGAGAGAAGAGGTGACCATCTGTGAGCAACAGTATGCAGGAAGAGCACCACAGATGCCTTATTTGCTTTGAGAATGTTGATGGAGAAGTATAGAGAAGGACAGAAGGAAGTGCATTGTGTATTTGTGGATTTAGAGAAAGCGTACGACAGAGTGCCAAGAGAGGAGTTGTGGTATTGTATGAGAAGTCAGGTGTGTCAGAGAAGTATGTGAGGGTGGTGCAAGACAGTGTGACAGAAGTGAAGTGTGCAGTAGGAATGACAGACTGGTTCAAGGTGAAGGTTGGACTGCATCAAGGATCGGCCCTGAGCCCTTTCCTGTTTGCAGTGGTGATGGACAGGTTGACGGACGAGGTCAGACAGGAGTCTCCCTGGACTATGATGTTTGCGGATGATATTGTGATTTGTGGTGAGAGTAGTGAGCAGGTTGAGAAGAGCCTGGAGAGGTGGAGGTGGGGATGAAAGTTAGTAGGAGTAAGACAGAGTACATGAGCATAAATGAGAGGGAGGGCAGTGGAGTGGTGCGGTTGCAGGGAGAAGAGGTGGAGAAGGTGGTGGAGTTCAGGTACATGAGGTCAACAGTGCAAAGTAATGGAGAGTGTGTTAGGGAAGTAAAGAAAAGAGTGCAGGCATGGTGGAGTGGGTGGAGAAGAGTGACAGGAGTGATTTGTGATAGAAGGATATCTGCAAGAGTGAAAGGGAAAGTTTATAGGACTGTGGTGAGACCTGCGATGTTGTATGGATTAGAGACAGTGGCGTTGAGTAAAAGGCAGGAGGCGGAGCTGGAGGTAGCAGAGCTGAAGATATTAAGGTTTTCGTTGGGAGTGACGAGGATGGACACGATTAGGAATGAGTTTATTAGAGGGACAGCGCATGTATGACGTTTTGGTGACAAGGTGAGGGAGGCGAGATTGAGATGGTTTGGACATGTGCAGAGGAGCGACATAAGTTATATTGGTAGGAGAATGCTGAGGATGGAGCCACCAGGAAGGAGGAAAAGAGGAAGGCCAAGGAGGAGGTTCATGGATGTGGTGAGTGAAGACATGCAGGTAGTTGGTGTGAAAGAGGCAGATGTAGAGGACAGGGTGGTATGGAGACGGATGATCCGCTGTGGCGACCCCTAATGGTAGCAGCCGAAAGAAGAAGAAGAAGAACAAGAACAAGAAGAAGAAGAAGAAGAAGAAGAATTAATTTTTGTAAAGCTGCAATGGAACAATGTCCATTGTTTGAAGAGCAAATTAAATTGAATAGAACTGCATTTGTAATTTTCTGAAGTGAATCATGGTTTGTTTGCAATGAGATTCGAATTTACTCCACTTACTACTCATTGAAAAGCAAAGCACTTAAATCAAGTCCTAGAGGAACTCTTTGTTTCATTTCATTGTTCAGACTGAAATGGTTAAGCATAGAATGTCAGACACTTGTGTATGATGCAGAGAATCTCGAATAAATCCAGTCATATGTGACCCTGACCAATGTTATTCTCACAAAGAGATCTCGAGTTTGTTTGGAATAGCATTAGCTCCCAACTATACTGTGCATCAGCTAAAAATATACAGCAGGTATACATCATTTGTCTCAGTAAATATATTTTTGAAGGTGCTATTTACATGAGATTATCACCAGATGTTGGTAACAACCCATGTAATCCACACATGCAAAGAAATCAAACGTACATGTCCATAGATTAGGTTATGTGTAATTATGTGAAATGACACTCAGTGACTGCCTGAACTCTTTGGTTGCACCTGAACAACTAGGCCTGACATACATCCACATGGATGAACAAAACATAGCATATGGTATATGGTATAGATCAGGAGTGCCCAACCCGCGGCTCTCGAGCCGGATGCGGCTCTTTGCTCTTTGCCTCTTACGTTCATATCGAAGTTTGTGTTCGTGTTTTTTTTTGTGCGTGAAAATACCACAAAGTTTCCCAGTAGGGGCAAGATCATTTAAAACTATTTGTGTCAAGTTCGCTCTCAAAATGGCAGAGAAAAAATGCACAGAAAAATGAAAATATGAAGATGAACACACGACGTTTTTAACAGAGTGGGGGAGTTTATATTTTTTTGTTGAACGTAATGGCAAGCCATTCTGCCTTATATGTCAGTGCATTTCAAAGCTTCGAATCTTTAGCGCCACTTCAGCTCTCTCACCCAGGAATTTCCAAAAGGGACTGAACTTCGCAAGCACAGGTTGGTCACTTTGAAAAGTCAGGCAGAAAAGCAGATACAGTGAACGGGCTTGTGGGGCTGTGCAAAGCTGACCAAACATTTCCAGAGTTTTTGAATTTCCACTGCATCATCCACACGAGCAACTCGTGTCTAAATCATTGAATTTTGACAACGTTATGAAGCCTGTGATGGAAATCGTCAACTACATCCACACACATGCGCTTAACCACAGGCAGTTCAAGAATCTCATCGCTGAGCTGGACCAAGGGCTTCCAGGTGACCTGCCGCTGCACTGCACTGTGAGGTGGCTGTCAAAAGGCCAGGTACTCTCTCGCTTCTTTGAGCTTTTGGATGCCGTGAAACTGTTAATGGAAGAGAAGGACAAGGAATATCCCGAGCTCTCGGACCTCAAGTGGATTATGGATCTGGCCTTTTTGTTTGACATGACACTTGGACAGACTGAACCTGACCCTGCAGGGTAAGTTAAAAATGCTGCCTGACCTGGTGCAAAGTGTGTTTGCGTTTTTCAACAAACTGAAGCTGTTCAAGGCGCATATTCAAAAGGGAGATTTAACACATTTTCCCACTCTGCAAAAAACAAGCGGGCAAGTCACCAGCACCGCCCGGAATAAGCAAAGAGCCAGATATGCAACACTGATTGAAAACTTGCACAAAAGCTTTGTGACGTGTCGACCCATTTAAATCGAAGACGGACTGTTTGAAAGCCCCGCTAGTCACAGATGAGTCTGTGGCTGAGTTGGAGATGATCGATCTTTGTGAGGAGGACCAACTGAAACCTGCTTTAAGGGAAGGGATCATTGAGTTCTGGAAAAGTGTGCCAATGGAAAAATACCCAAATGTCAAACAGGCTGCCCTTAAGACACTGTCAATGTTTGGGTCAACATACGTCTGCGAGTCTGAGTTTTCTACCCTGCAACACGTGAAATCAAAGCATCGATCTGTTCTGACTGACACCCATGTGAAAGAATTGCTTCGAGTGGCAACAACAGAATACAAGCCAGATTTGAAGAGGATTGTTCAAGGCAAGGAATGCCAGAAGTCCCACTAAGCAACATGCATAGTAAAAGAAAAACACTATTGTAAATGATTATATTTTTGTTTGTGGACTTGGTTGAACTGAGAGTTTGTGTGTGAGACAGTGCACACAATGTTCATTGTTGAAAATGACTGGCCTGTGGTCTTAGTAATGTAAATCTGGCTGAGCAGAGGTGTGTGTGTGTGTGTGTGTGTGTGCGCGTGTGTGCGTGCGTGCGTGCGTGCGTTTGTGTGTGTGTGTGTGTGTGTGTGTGTGTGTGTGTGTGAGAGAGAGAGAGAGAGAGAGAGAGAGAGAGAGAGAGAGAGAGAGGAAGGGAAGGGATGGGTGATGTTCATGTGTGCCCATGTGTATGATGTGGCTCTTTGTGTTAACACAGTAAAAAATGTGGCTCTTAGTCTCTGACTGGTTGGCCACCCCTGGTATAGATCATGCCCCAGTCAAGGCATGTATATCCATCTTAGTATTGTCCCCTGGTGAGGCACTCCATCATAGTCTTTTTATTGTCAATAATTGTCTTTTTAATAGTCAATTGTTGTTGTCACTTTATTCTTCTGTGACTGACACCCCCTCAGATGCTTCCTCTATCCTCAATTACCTCAATCACTAACGGTTTCTACAGTTCACTTCCTTGTATTGCCCTGGACGGTTTTCCTGGGAACTGGATTTTCCTACTTTCCGTGCCGTACGTTGCAGGGGGGGTGTCTGTCTGGATCTGAGGAATTCTGATAGGTTTCTATATTTTGCTTGTTTCCTATTTTCTCCACCAGATAATGCCATTTTGTCCCTGCGTCCCTAATTAGCTAATATTGTTTCCTCCTGTTAACCTGTTAGCCCTCTGTGTGTATTTAAGGTGTTCTAGGTTTTTCTGGGTTCCAAGCTCAATGCAGTTTACTGTACATTAGCTTCTGACAATTGACTGGCCTATTCACTGCAGACTTAGCAGTCATTCATCTAGGTCTGCTACACTTGTGACTTTTCCAACACTGGCTAATAGCCAGGTGGCTATCAGCAGTTCACAACCAAGCTACACAGGTTTGGATCATAGTCAGCTGCTCTGCTTCTCTTGACAGTCTGGCAAATGGAGCATTTTCTCTACCAGGGTGTGCAGCTGGAGCCACCTCACGATTGCAGAGATATGTTAACCACAGATGGGGTAGGATGGGGAGCACTTTGGCAGCATTGTGGTATGCAGGGAAGACAAATTCTATACCGAAAGAGATGTCATAAATCTAATGGGGTCATATTTCTTACCCTAAGGCATTTCAATCAAGTGCTGTCAGGCAGATTTGTGCTGGTGAAATCATACATCATCACAGTAGCATTTTTCATCAATCATTGGTGGGAACAAAGACTCAGTCCACCTGACATAAGCAGACAAACACTTCCTTTTGATCAGAGCAATGCATATTCATGGTCAGAGCAACAGCATGGCAGAGTCCCTCTCTTACTGGAACCCAAGGCCAGGGGATTGGTACTTCCACAGGGTGGTAGTTAGATCAATTTGGAAGAAAATACAAGACTGTAAGAGTGGGCCTTAGGTAGGGGACAGAAGATAATCAGGCTACTCTGTGTCCAAATACAGCCTTTCAGCCTATGGGATTATCAACAAAGTTTGCCAACTACCCTATTTATCGTGCAGAATTTTGCCCTGCTGATGATTCTTCCTGCATTTTGCCTAGTGTGACAAGAGTGTCTGCGCACTCAGACTGACAAGAATGACTACAAAGACAGACTATGAAGTAGGATGACAGTAAATGGTTTTTAAACCGCCATTGGTCAGGGTCCTGTTTGACTGGATCATATGTGAGCACATGACCTCCTTACACTATGTTTAACAGTGTCTGGTAGACTTCCACAATACATAGAACCATGGATACACCAGTAACTCTCAGGAACACAGGCAATGCAAGGCCAGATTATTCTGTCAGAGACTTGGTAAGGGTAAGGATCAGGAACCAGAACAGGCAGGGTAGTAAGTATTATCTCAGGGATTTAGAGAGTTGGTGAGATAATCTGGCCCTGATTAAACGTCTTCCTATTCTTGAATAGCGGGTGGGTGGAAAAAATGGCAAGATGGCCGCCGACTCGGAAGCGCGCACCACAAACACAAAAGTGCCCACCCCGAAATCAGAAGCGCGCACCACAAACACAAAAGTGCCCACCCCGAAATCAGAAGATTCTGACAATAACCAGCATTTAGAATATATACATAATTCTTTAATTAGTTTTATCACAAAATCATTTTGTTTCATGTACATTTTTGCAGTACATTTTACACTGATAAACTTCGATGCACTGTTGCTGCATAAATTTCAGTTAAGAGCAGTTAAAATTTATAATGAAACATTGGTTGTGCATCTATAAATAATAATAAATAGAATAAAAATTAACTCCTTTTGTGGGCTATGGTAAATGTTTTGCTGGTTTATAAGCATATTTCCCAGTAAGCATTTGCTAAGCATCCTTGAGAAACTGTCCCAGTTCTTACTGGAAAGTTTCACTGTGTCTGAAACTGTTCTCTGTTTCCTATAAAGTGCACTAAATCGGGTGTAGGCAATAAAATTTTTTTATTTAACTTTATTTAACTTAATTCCCTTCATTCGTTCATTTATTCAAATCCACAATGCACTCTGTCAATGCACTTGCCAACTGACTATTTACCATGCAACACTGCACAAAAGAAAATGAAACGGCAAATAAAATCTCAACACTGGAGAGGTTTACAAATGTAAGGAAAACTAGCAAAAATCTGTTTACATTTATTTTTTGTATCTTTTTTATAAATAAATCAAATAAACGGGACCAAAGGTAGTGTTTTTTATCTAAAATAATAGTGAATATATATGACAATCAGTTGTTTTTTTCTCTTAATTATAAGCATAAAATAAATGTGTGCCATATGAACATTAATTTAAATAAGAATCAACTACTGTTTAATGATACACCACAGATGTTCACACAGGGTAGGTGTAACCTTTATGCTGGAATTGTCCATGACAACCTTTCTTTCCCAATGAACGATAAGTCAGTATGCAAATTTGCTCACTCATTTTCATTCTTCCTTCTTCCCATAGAGTGAACTCAACTGCCATGCACTATATATGGATTAGTTCGATAGTAACCTTACTGCTCCAACTGTTATTGTTAAAGAAAAAATAATGAAAACGTAACACAAACAGAACTTGCAATACGGCTTTACACAATTCAAACAGCAGGGGGAGCACAGTAAGCTTTGAGTACCTGTAAGTTGTTTTACATTGTAGAACCATAGCATTTAAAATCTTTTTTTACCCCATCTCATTCCTCACACAGGGAACAAGAAATTAAATAATGTCCACTGTGAAGATTGTGATGACTGGTTTTTACAGTGTTGACAGACTGACAAATAAAT
The DNA here is from genome assembly GCA_014706435.1 of Silurus glanis. Classification (NCBI taxonomy): domain Eukaryota; kingdom Metazoa; phylum Chordata; class Actinopteri; order Siluriformes; family Siluridae; genus Silurus; species Silurus glanis. Next base: position 480,084 of record JAAIIK010000164.1, read on the forward strand.
AGGTAACAAACTAATTATACATATAGATGTCGAAACAGTACTAGTGTGAGTGCCAGAGGTGTCCAGAGGTGGCAGTTCAGTCGTGGCATAAAGAGCACAGTGATTAATTGAATGCATTATGCCCTTCCTTACTCCAGTTATTAGTTGCCAGGTATTACTAATAAAATGCACAAGAATGGGTAAGCATCAAGAAGGAAGAGTGCACTATTTTTGTCTTCCAACAGCTGTTACATCAAACTTTTACACAGTACTTTATTTCCCCATGACAGAGTTCATAAACACACACACACACACACACACACACCTACACACACCTACACACACACAAACTCTATATAAATATATATATATATATATATATATGGAAGTGGTTAATCCTCTTACTGTCATTCACATAACTTCATGGGTGTCATGAGAAAAAACACACACAAAAATTTCACAAGAAGAACAATAAAGAAATACAATAATTTCTTTGTACTTCTGATTCTAATGTATGGTATAATAATCCAATAAATACAAAATATATTTAAGTAGTGGAAATGTGTTTTTATCCATTTGACCTTTCGAATATTTCTTGACAACATGCTTTGGATTGTCTGGGATAGTCATACCAGGCCTCAAACTTTAGGATCCAGCTGCATCTTTAAATGTAAACAAAAACAGACCATTATTGGCATCGTATTTTGTTATTCTGTCAGGGATCCCCCTGCCACGCCCCCCTCGGTAGCTGTCAGGGATCCCCCTGCCATGCCCCCCTCGATAGCAGTCACGCTGCTTACCTTGAATACCGACAGCTGTGGCTCATTATGGATCAGACTACTTAAACTCACGTTCTTGAGTCACAGGCTGTCGGTCCTTGTATTGTCATGCTGGTGAATTCCGTGGCTGCTCGACCGCCGGCATTCACCGCTGGCTCTGTCTCCGAACTCCGTTTCCGTATTGGATTACTCATTGCCGGTGGCTTTACTTTCAGTTTGGATTTTGCTTTGGACGTTTGCGCTCATGGTGGATTACTCGTCTCGAGCGGATATCTTTGGTTGTTTTTTCTCCTCAGCTTGAGAGTGTTTTGTTTTGTGCTATTTGATAAAGACAATGATTGAACTATTTCCGCTTCCGCGTCATCAGCCTGAGAGAAGGACCGACCGAAACCGAAAGCGGATTCGCCATTCCGCCAAAGTGTCTCCAGGAGCGTGCTTTCCTGCCACCGAGTCTTCACGAGCGCACCGCGCCGCCACAGACCCGTCACGAGCGCGCCGAGCCGCCACAGACCCGTCACGAGCGCGCCGCGCCGCCACAGAGTCTCCACGAAAGCGCCGCGCCGCCACAGAGTCTCCACGAGAGCGCCGCGCCGCCACGGACCCGTCACGAGAGCGCCGCGCCGCCACAGAGTCTCCACGAAAGCGCCGTGCCGCCACTGGGTCCCCAAGCAAGCCCAGCCCAGCCTCGGGGTCCCCAAACGAGCTCAGCCCAGCCTCGGGGTCCCCAAACGAGCTCAGCCCAGCCACGGGGTCCCCAAACGAG
>JAAIIK010000164.1:482627-498841 GCA_014706435.1 Silurus glanis
CCTCCAGGTCCCTCTGACGGCGACGTCGGTCCTCCAGGTCCCTCTGACGGCGACGTCTGTCCTCCAGGTCCCTCTGACGGCGACGTCGGTCCTCCAGGTCCCTCTGACGGCGACGTCGGTCCTCCAGGTCCCTCTGACGGCGACGTCGGTCCTCCAGGTCCCTCAGAGGGTGGCACGACATTCCTGATCTCCGCCAGGGATGTCGCTCGGCCTCTGGTCTCCGCCCGGGACGTCCTCCAACCTCCGGTCTTGGTCATGGATGCCGTCCAGTTCCGGTTCCCCGCCGTGGAGGTCGCTCCGCCTCCGATCTCCGCCAAAGACTTCACTCAGCCTCCGGTCTTCGCCAAGGGCTCGCGAGCAATTACCCCCACCGGAAGTAGATCGCTAAACACACCGGTTCAGTTACTCGCCGTTTTTTCCAAAATCAACGAGCTGCAAATATGCAGGTGTTCCATCAGCGCATACACAGACTGGAGTGAAAGACAGCCTGTACCCAACAGCAACGTCGCACCAGTCCTAAACACAACCTGGCTACAAACCAATATACACACTTAATAGTGCATAAACACTAGCAGCAGTGTTAGCCAAACAGCTAGGTACATACCTCCCGCAAAGCTGCGTGCACACGCTCACAACCGACAATGATTGTATCATGCACACTCAGGTGGCATAAACTACGTCTTAAATATGCCTGGAACGGCAGCCAATAGGCTGTCACACCAGTCATTCAGGCGACAGTCACGTTAAAGGGCGGTACCTAGACTGCCCTACTACAATCTACCCCAGGCTCTTGCATCGTCGCCCCGACGGTGGATGAAACCCCACTACGGCCAGGGAATGACTTAGTGCCAGGGCCTGAAAAGAGCAGAAACAGCATTAGACACAGGAGCTATCGTAGAAACACCACCCCTCCCTGCTTCCACTGCCTGAGGGAGGTGGTGCAGATTAGAATGATGACCAGCGTTAGCTCGCCTCGTCTGCCGCAAGGCAAGTTCACCATTACCAGACTGGCTTACAGGTGAGGGTTCCCTTACCGACTCCAAATCTGAAGATACCACACCAGATGGTCCACGAGCCACTAAAGTTGTAGGGGCAGTATTTTCAATTAGGCGTCGAGGAACAAGGGCAGGTAAAGACACTGGGTCCCTTAGTGTTAACCCACCAACACCCTGTGGAGTTTCAGGCACCAAGACCCACAGATCGACCTCCTCAGATGGAGAGTCCTCCGATGGTGGAACCTCCACTACTACAGAATCATCTGCAGGGCTGACAGCAGGAGAATCTCTTTGTATACGGGTCTTCAACAAAGAGCGGTGAACCCGTTTTACCTTGCTTAAATCATCTACTGGCGCAATTGTGTATACTGACCCACCTACCTGAGGCGCTCTCACAACCTGATACACCACTGGGCTCCACAGGTCCTGGATCTTATGGCGCCCTCTCATGCCATAATCGCAAAGGTAAACCAGCTGACCCTCCCCCAATAGTGTATCACGAACTTGCAGGTCGTGCTGCTTCTTGCGACGCTCGGCCGTCACCTTCAAATGTTCTCGAGCCCCCTCAAAGGCCACGTGTAAGCGGGTTTGGTGCTCCAACACCCACTCATTCACTCCACCCGCCACCATCTCCTGGCTTCTGCCTAACAGAAAATCGATAGGGAGCCTTGGCTCTTGGCCGAACATCAAGAAGTAGGGTGACTCACCGGTCGCTTGATGAGGGGTAGTGTTATAGCAAAAGAGCACCTGAGGGAGAGCAGAGACCCAATCTGCCTTCCGAGAAGGAGGAAGGGTAAGCAGGAGATTATGCAGGGTCCTGTTAAAACCTTCGCACTGCCCATTACCTGCCGGATGGTAAGGGGTAGTGCGGGATTTCTCAATCTGATACAGACTACAGAGCTGTTGTATCAAGGACGACTCAAAGCCACGGCCCTGATCAGAATGAATGCGTCCAGGGACACCAAACTTATAGAACCACTCCCCCACCAACGTGCGTGCCGGCTCGCTGATCCCGAGTGGGGACCGCCAGGGTGTATTTTGTGAAGACATCGGTCATCACCAAAACATTTTCCAACCCCGAGCGAGATGGTTCCAGCAGTGTAAAATCAATGGCCAAGATTTCATTTGGCCTAGAGGCCAACAGATGACCCATGAAACTACAAGCTACTGGCTGCGTATCCTTGGCGACCTGACACCTTTCACACTCCCGACACCACTGGGCTACATCGGATGTCAGTCCTGGCCAATAGTAACGCTGTCACACTAGCTCGGTGGTCCGTTCGACCCCTTGGTGTCCATGCCCCTGGTGCACTTGTGTCAAAACTTCCCTATACAAAACAGCTAGCAGGACTACCTGGAGAATCTCTTCACCACCATTAGGACGAAACACACAGCGATGCAGAACCCCTTCTTTTTTCAGCAATCGATCCCACAGACGCAGTAAAACTAGGGCTGCTTTGGACAGCTGGCGTCGCTTTTCAGAGCTGGGAAGCGCTCCCAGTCTCCAGAACACCAAAATCTCCCCAATCACCGGATCTGCCTCCTGCAATGCCTTCATGTCACCCACCAGACTAGGAAACACAGAAATTACAGCCTGGGTAGCTGGCATCACTAGATCTACCCCTGATGCTCGTGCCAGGACCTCTGGAACCTCAGTCCCTGGTAACCAACCTCTCACCTCACTATGACTAGCAGGGTCCTGTCTGGAAAGGGCATCGGCATTTCGGTTACTCCTCCCTGGCCGATACCGGATACTAAAATCAAATGCTGCAAGTTGAGCAGCCCAGCGCTGCTCGGTAGCCCCAAGCTTTGCAGTGGTCAGATGGCTGAGAGGGTTGTTGTCTGTGTACACAACACACTTCTGCCCTAACAAGTACTCCCTAAATTTCTCAGTCAAGGCCCACTTGAGCGCCAAGAACTCCAGCTTCATGGAGCTATAGTTGGACATATTGCGCTCAGTGGGCCTAAGACTGTGGCTAGCATAAGAAATTGGCCGTACCTTACCTCCTTGTTCCTGCGAGAGGACAGCTCCTAGGCCCCCATGACTGGCGTCTACCTCCAGGATAAAAGGCAAGGAAAAGTCAGCATAGGCGAGTACTGGGGCAGAAGTAAACCTCCTCTTCAGCTGATCAAAACACTGCTGGCACTGCTCAGTCCAGGCACTAGAGAAACCCTGCCCAGTTCGTATTTTAGGCTTAGCAGCGGCCCATTCAGCTACCAACTTATGCAGAGGGGCTGCCAATTTCGCGAACCCCTCAACAAAGCGCCAGTAATAGCTTGCAAAGCCTAGAAATGAACGCAACGCCTGCACATTAGTGGGGCGTTGCCAATTAATTACGGCCTCAAATTTACCGGGGTCCGTAGATACTCCCTGAGCTGAGATAACGTCCCAGATACTTTACCTCATGTTGGAAAAATGCACATTTACCCAATTTAGCTTTCAGACCCTCATGCTCTAAACGACTTAGAACCACCTCCAACCGCTCTAACTGCTGTGACACCGAGGAAGAGAAGACTATGATGTCATCAAGGTACAAAAGTACAGACCTACATTGCTGGTTAGACGTTGGAACGTGCTTGGGGCATTGCAAAGCCCAAAGGGCATACGGTTCCATTCGAACAATCCAAAAGGAGTGCAAAATGCGGTCTTGGGCTTGTCTCTCTCAGTGACGGGGACCTGATTGTACCCACTGGCCAAGTCCATGGTTGAAAACCAGCAGGCCCCCGTCAAAGAGTCCAATGACTCCTCGATGCGCGGCAAAGGGAAAGCGTCCTTACGGGTCTTTGCGTTCAGTTGGCAGTAGTCAACACACATACGCAGACTACCATCTTTCTTTTTAACCAGAACAATTGGGGATGCATATGGGCTACAGCTCTCTCTTATAACGTTAGCCTCCAACAGCTGATTAATGTGGGACTTCACCACTTCATATTCCGACGGAGGTATACGCCTGTACCGCTGCCGGACGGGAACGTTATCTAGCAGGGGAATATCATCCGAAATCAAGCCAGTACATCCTAGATCACCCTCATGAGTGGAAAACACTGACTGAAACCTATAAAGCAGGTCCCTTACCTGACCCTGTTCTGTTTCTGATAAAACAGACAAGTCGAGTGCGTCAATTTGTTCTTTAACGCCGGGGATGACTTCACCAGCTGGAGAATGCACTGTAGCCGCCACCGACCGGACCTCACTAACTCCTGAAGGCAAACTAACCACACAAACATTATTCAGTGTACCAAGGACAGTGTTAGCATAGAGCAACACATCAGTGGTTCCCACATTTACCACAGGTAAATAAACAGTACCTTGTGTAACCTGCACTAGTACAGGAGAAACCAACAGACCAGCTGGTAACCCGGCGTCTGGGGGTTCAAAAAGAACAGTACTTTTGGCATATTGCTCGGAACAAGTTGCCGCCACAAACCTCATCATGCCACCTGGGATGCGACATGGTCTCCGCCCTCGTACTCTAACTCTTCCTGAACGTACCACAGGCGACTGATCATCAACTCGACGACAATGTTGCAGTGCCTGTAAAACAGAATTTGGAACATCTATGGTTGAGAGTGAATCAAACAAGGCCGGGCCATGTTGTCCGAAAAGCCCCTGGTAGCATCGATTAAGGACATTCATTCCCAGAACACCTGGGACCCATATACACAAGCCACCAGGAGGATCCCGCACCACAAGCACGCCACATTCTGTAATTACTTGATTGCACAGTTCGATATTCAACACCATATACCCAATATAGGGGATTGAAAGACCATTAGCAGCTCTAAGCTGCAACCACTGGCACGATTTAAGTCGATCCTGGCCCCATGGTTCGAAATGTTCACGAAAACAACTCTCAGTAATCGTAGTTACCATGGAGCCAGTATCCACCAGACAGGGCACTCGAACTCCGCCAATTGAAACGACAAGGCGTGGGCACGATGACATTAAGTGCGACATATTTGAAACGTTTGAGCCAGTTACCTCCCCACCCGTGCTATGGCCCTGAAGTACGGTGGGGGCTAGTTTTCCGACGCTGCTGATGGGCCAGGCCGTCTACCTCCAGCTCTTGACGGGATAGAGGGTGAGGAAAGCTGAGGGTGAAAAGGGACACGTTCCTCGTCACAGTCTCTGGCAAAATGCCCTGGCTTTTGACACCTTCTACAGATAACTGGTCCCTGTCGGGAAGATTGACCCCGAAACGAGGGAGCCTGTAAACGGGCAAAACTTTGTGTAAGTTTAGTCAACTGTGCTTGCTGGCATTTGAGCATATCCCTCAATTCAGCCATCTCCGAATTCCCAGATGACCTACTCACCCCAAAAAATGGATCCCCTTGTACTCCATATTGTAGCCCATGAACTGATGGAACAGAATGACTTCTGGTCCTTATACTTCCTGGCATGCCCTCCCGCTCCCATCTAATGGCTTCGCTACGCACCTCCAACAAAGTTAACGTAGGTTGACGACATATCAACTGCTTTAATTCACGACGCAGGGCGCTATCAAAAACATGTTCAACGAATTGGTCGAGTAGTAAAACATTTGAATTTGGCATACCATGAGGTGATCGTTGTTTCACTTTCTCAAGGAGACCCATCAGGACGAGGGAGAACTCCAACAGGCTCTCATCCTCCTGTTGCTTTCTCGAAAAAAAGGCCTCCTGCGAAGAAACATATGACTGCGAGCAACCATACAGTTCCCGCAAAGCCGAAATAATTTTGTCTGGGTCTTTACGCTCTACCTCTGGGCGGAACTTAATCTCTTCCCTTGCTTCCCCTTCTAAGTGGTCAAATAGATAGAACGCCTTGTCAGTATCAGAAAGATGACGGGCACGCATACAAGCCTGGGCCTCCTCAACCAACTCCGCAATACTAAGGCCGACCCTGCCATTAAATTTTGGACACTTTCTGTCTCGTGGTACAAAAACAAATCGTTCTGGTCTAGTGACATCTACATTACTGGGTTGTGATAAAACAGAAGACCCAGGGGCAGGAGCAGATAAGTCATTGGGACCTGGGGGCACAGGAGTACGCTCCTGACGCAACCTCTCATTGTCTGCTCTTAACTGAGCAATCATCTCCCTTAACTCTTCTAACTCCTCTTCCATACTTGAACGATAGAGGCACTTACCAATGAAAGGTGAAAAGTATGCCCACAATAAGGGCTAGGTTTAATACAAGACGTGCACTGCTGTCCTGCTGCCACTCCACACCAAGGAAAAAAAAACAATCCTGCAACACTCAAAGACAAAGAAAGAAAAAAAACAAACAAAAACAAAAACAACTGTATATACACACCCACGTCTCTGTCAAATGTGGAATCCTGCCGGCTTCCGACACACCATGCACCCAAGTATGCTCCGCACAAACACACACACTCACACCACACAACCACTAAGTGAGGGAGATGCAATGGTCACGGCAAAAACACTCTGTGAGAGAAATACCACCACCACAGGGTCAAAGCAGCTAGCTTTCCTCACTGGAGGCCTTCAGCTCCTGAAATAAACGACAACAAACAAGAGTATAAAAACACAATTAATCAAAACACACATACAATTCAACAACTTGTATTAGATCAAGTTCAAACCATGGATGACAAGTATGGACCAGTTACTGGCCACAAAGGTTCAACCAGAGGGGCCGGAACTCCGCTAGGTTTGAACCAAAAGCTCATGAATCTAGTCACAATGGCTCAACAAAGGATTCAAGAAAGAACAAAACCAAAAAGGAAAAACATAAAAAAACAAAACAAACAAACAATCAGGGTTCAATCAAATCACAACAAAAAACCACCAACAAGTTAATCAAGGAGAAGAACTGAAGGAGATCTCAATAAATACTCAGATCAATACATTTAAACAGGGAACAAAAACTTAATCTTCCCAGGTACCAGATATTTAGTGTTCTTCCACGCCGTCCATAGGAAGAGTGCAGATCAAGGGAAAATGAAGAAAAGCAAACAAACACGCTGCTGGTGGCAATTACCAGTGGGGCTAAACATGCGCCGTTAACGGCACATCTCCTGTTAAGTGACGGCTCGAACTAGCCTTCCTTTAAGCCACCAATATAAGCGTGGAGCAATGAAACAAAAACAGAGAAATCCAATACAAATGGTCACAGAGTAAATAAGAAAAATAGCAGCAGAACAAACAGTGCAGTCTTAATGTTGTATAAGGGGTAACTTATTTGCCCTGCAGTCCACAGTGAAGAAATGCTCACGAGCAATTACCCCCACCGGAAGTAGATCGCTAAACACACCGGTTCAGTTACTCGCCGTTTTTTCCAAAATCAACAAGCTGCAAATATGCAGGTGTTCCATCAGCGCATACACAGACTGGAGTGAAAGACAGCCTGTACCCAACAGCAACGTCGCACCAGTCCTAAACACAACCTGGCTACAAACCAATATACACACTTAATAGTGCATAAACACTAGCAGCAGTGTTAGCCAAACAGCTAGGTACATACCTCCCGCAAAGCTGCGTGCACACGCCCACAACCGACAATGATTGTATCATGCACACTCAGGTGGCATAAACTACGTCTTAAATATGCCTGGAACGGCAGCCAATAGGCTGTCACACCAGTCATTCAGGCGACAGTCACGTTAAAGGGCGGTACCTAGACTGCCCTACTACACAAAGTTTCTGGGCTTATGCTCAGGATCTCCTTCACCTTAGATGGCTCAGTAGGCCATCAGGCTGACTAAATGTGTCACAGAATCTGGGGAGTAGGATGCAAGTGCAGAATCCTGAACAATGTTTTAACCACCAAACAGAGAAAATACAAAACTTAAAATTGGACACTAATAAGGGGAACACAAAACAGCTATGCACAAACAAGAAAGAAAATCTTGCAGACAATAAAATTTTAAAATTGTGGGTGAGGGTGCCCTCTAGTTGTCTAGAGATGAACTGTCCATGGCAGACATGATTATTTACTTAAGGTGTGGCTCCTAAAGTAAAAAAAAACTTGGGAATGCCTGGACCCTTGGATAAAGCGACTGCCACTGTTGAGCAGGAGGGCAAAGTGACAGCCAAGCATGAGGGAAACATTATGTATTCAGCCTGTTAGGGAGGTGAAGCAACCTACTCAGCAGAGAAGGGGCAGCGCAAAAAAATCTTCAGCAGAGCTGGGGCATTGATAAGATAAGATAAACCTTTATTCGTTCCCACAGTGGGCAAATTTCTAAAAATGATGAACTTAGCCAAGCAGGGAGGCAGAGCAACATCCTCAGGCAGGGTGACAACTTGTGCCCAATCCTTCCACCATTTTTTTCATGTAAAAGGGGCATTTCAATTGTTGACCAGGTTTTCAAGCTGTTTAAGGAGAAGGATAATCCTTAATGATATGTGGTAGAGCCCTTTAAGAATCAGCCTCACCCTGCACACACTATATACATTATATATATCTGTACTTCGTTATAAAAGTTAACGATGTGATTCATCAATTTTAAAAAAGTGTACATTGGATACAAATTGGCATTTTGGCCCACCAATTCGAAAATTGACAAAACCAATGCGCTTAACTTTAAATATTTAGAAAGTGACCAATATTTTATATGTAGATTGATTTCTCTTCGCTAAACACTTTCTCAAGCGCAATCTCTGAATATGATGCATCATTACAAAGACATGTTCACAAAGAATATAGATTAACATGGCAGAGGTAGAGCTGCAACTACCTGGAGACAAAAGAGCAAAAAAAAATCTGGTTTTATTTAATCTGTTTATTATTAATTTTTTTTTGCGTTATAAGTCAGAAGGCACTTTCGTAAGTTTATGATTTTCTGTCTGTGTGAACCAAAGAAATAAAAGTGTAATATTTGTACTGAATTGCATAGTATAGTATAGTTATTTTTTTATTTTTTTTCCCCATTGCATCGCACTGCATTGAATCACATTGTAAAATTGTATCTCTCTGCATCGTAATTGGGTGAATCATATTACATCACATCGGTAGCTGCTTCATATGTATCTTCAACGTATCGTATCATTGGCTATGCATCAAGATGCGAATCGCATCGGCCTCAGAAATGGAGATGTACCTTCCTAATGTATACTGTTGGAGGCACTGATGTTGGAGCTCATGGCAAATGATGTTCTATGTTAATATAACCATTGTAAGTTAACCAAGATTTTGAAAAGGTTGGAAAGGTTAATCCTTAATGTTCAAATATGTTTATATGTGTGCAAGCTTTCAAAATGTTCATAATTGATATGGTTTTGCATTATTGTTTTATTGAAAATATAAATGATTCCTGTGTAATTACTTACCTCATGCTCAGCATCTCCAAAACCACCTTAGATGGTTTTGATATTACACACAAAACAAGTCGGAAATAGCATTTCACTCCAAATGCATGCAGATTTAAAACTTTAGTTCCAACCAAATTGAATAAAAGGCAGACATTACATCCCACATCACAGCTCCAGTGTTTTATTTATTTTTATTTCTATTTATTATCACTGAGAATAAACAATGCTACTTATATGTCATTTGTACCTTCTAAGAGAGTTTTTTCTTTAGATTCCCCCCCACATAAACCATATAAAGGAGAAGGAATGTAAAAAACATAATGTGACAGTTTGAAAATGGTAATTGTGACAGATTATATCCCGTTAAACTTCTCTTTGATTAATAAGGATCAAATTTGTTTTTTAAATAATAATAATAATAATAATAATAATAATAATAATAATAATAGTCAGAAGGTCAGGAGGTCAGAGGTTCAAGCCCTAGTATTGCCAGCAAGGCCCTTAACCCTCTATACTCCAGGAGCGCTGTATCACGGCTGACGTCTGCTCTGACTCCAGCTTCCTAACGTCGCTTAGATATATAAAGAAATTATTTCACTGTGTTGTAATGTACATGTGACAAGTAAAAAAAAAGCCTCTTTCTTTCTTTCATATATAGACTATGACACTATGATACTTCATTTCATGTAAATACTGGTTTCGTTATCGACGATCCTGAAAGTACCGTATTATCGGATCGAGATCAAATCGAGTGATAATCGCACATCCCCAGAGCGATGACCCTGCGATCAGCCGGACTACATGCGCCATGATGCACCGTTTTTGTTGTTCCGTGAAGGGAGAACCAGAAGCAGGACCTCGTGACGGGGTAGTGGGCGTGGCTTCGGTTTGTGGGGCGGGGCTATCTCGGGCAGGCGGATAATCAGATGTATGAGCGCGGCGCGTGAGAAAGCGGAGTCCTAACGGGGATTATTTTTTTTTTTAACTTTTTTTTTTTTTTTTTTTTTTTAAACATTTTCCGGGATTTGAAACCAAACATGGCAGACGTGGTGGAGGGTGAGGACGTGCGCTCGGCGGCGCCCTCAGCGCAGCGCTCGTCGCGCCATGGCTCCGGCGGGAGCGCCGCCGCGGGCCCGCGGCTCGTCCGCATCGTCAAGTCGGACTCGGGCTACGGCTTCAACGTGCGCGGCCAAGTGAGCGAAGGCGGCCAGCTAAGGAGCATCAACGGCGAGCTGTACGCGCCGCTCCAGCACGTCAGCGCCGTGCTGCCTGGTGGGGCAGCCGACAGAGCCGGCATCTCCAAGGGCGACCGCATCCTCGAAGTGTGAGTTGCCGCTCGGCTGCTGCGCCTCCACCGCGTACTTAGCATCCTCCGGCTAAGCCCGCTGTGGACGCGCTGTCATCCAGCTCCCAAACTCGAACAAGCAAGACCATCGACTTTTATATAATATGTATTTATATATTTAATCATATAAATTCTATCTCCGTATTTTTAATCAGCTGTTTTACCGGACATCATCTTAAAACTAGCCAAATAACTACACAAGCGCCAGGTCTTGTTTTTTCTTCTTCCTACCCGTTTTCTACTAAGTCCCACCCCATGCGCTAGGATTGGCTAACGTTGATATTCCGCGCTCCGATTGGTGCATGAGGCATTTTTTTGCCAATCTGGCTAGCCAATCCGTGCGCTGGAACCGCAATAGAGATAGGAAAAAAAACACAATAAAAAACAAGCTTCCTATGCTCGGTCTTGTGCTAGCCACCTGTGTTGACATGTTTGGTTTTTCGAGTCAGTGACCCAGAGAGCTCGTCAGTGGTGCATGGTGTAACTACACGGGAGAGGATCAGGTGCGTTGGGAAGGTTGTTTCGTTGCATGCTAATTAGCTGTAAGGAGACACAGGAGCTCGGTTAGAGATGTGACAAGCTCGGGGTATCACGTGGTGCAACGTCATTATCCCCTGGTCGTTCTCACGTCACGGTGAACGTTCATGGAGTGTAGAGCACCTGGATAGTGATCTACTAGAAGCGTTGCAATCACAAGCCAGAAAACACGTTTTGATGATTCCTTGATGATCTTCAGGTTGAGCCCTGGGGATCTGTGAAGCTCCCAGTCTTTTACCTTGTGAATATAATGTGGCCTTTGCAGCTGTTTGGAATGGCTGCCTCTTTCAGAAGAAAAGGAGGTTTGTGTCGGAGGGCCGGCCTTTATTAAACATTCTGATCACACATCAGCAGAGTGCACAGACAGCCTCGCTCTTTCTTCTGCATCCTGCATGGCCAGTGCAGCTGTTAGCACCAGGAGGATGATGTACGAGAAAGAGAGATGCGGGTCATCAGGTCGGAAATGCTCACAGAAAATAATTGGCGTAATTGTTTTTGTTAGATTTTGTTTTTCATCCCAATTGGTCAATACTCAACCCCTGCTTCTGCAAAGGTGCTTTTAAGGTTCTCAGTGAAGATCCACCTACTTGTCATTGCTCCCCATTTGCAATTGGGCTACAGGTTGATATTCAGAAGGGCACGTCAGTGATTCTGGGATTGGTTGCTATGACGAGTGATGAGTCTCTCTTTGTGTCTCTCTCTCTCTCTCTCTCTCTCTCTGATTAGAAGCAGAAAAGTTAAGATGAAGCTCTGTTTAAATTGGGTGGGCGGTCAGGGGAGGCAGAGGATCTGTGAAATTGTTTATGTATTATATGCAAACAAACAAACTGCCGACTTTCAACGACATGAGTGACAGCAACCATGTTGACTAGATGTAGGTGCTTCCAAGGACATGCAAGAAGTTGAGGAAAGGAGAGGTGATTGTAACGTAGGCATTGAACTTTGGATCTGAAGGTCATGAGTTCAAATCCCACCACCACTAAGCTGCAACGCCTACGCTCCTAAACAAGGCCCTTAACCCCCATCACTACTCAGTTGTATGAATGAGATATAAGTCGGGAAAAAAAATGTAGAAAAAAGTGATAATTCTCCTGATTTGCCATGAAAGCTGCTTCATGATAGCCTTCACTGTTCTGGGATGATGTTGCCATTCAGCTACAAGGGTGTAAGTAAAGTCAGGTACTGATGGTGAGTTGTTAATATACACTTTATTGCCAAAAGCATTGGGTCACTTGACCTTTCTTGCTGTATGTGGTTCTTTTCCAAACTGTTACCACAAAGCTGGAGGCACTCAATTGTATCACAAGATGCACTCTAATAATATTATGCATCCACTTGAACTTGGAAACCTGTGCACAAAGTGAGCTCCTTGGAGATCTGGTTTACATGCTTTGGAGAGGAAGATCTTCAGTGGCCTGCTATAAAGCTCTGATCTCATCCCTACTGAACACCATTGGGGTGAATTGAAACGCTGACTGCACCCCAGGCCTCCTCACCTACATCAGTACCTGCCTGAGTGGTAGCTCCAGTGGTTAAGGCACTGGGTTACTGATTGGAAGGTCGGGGGTTCAAGCCCCGGTATTGCCAAGCTGCCACTCTTGGGCCCTTGAGCAAGGCCCTTAATCCTCTATGCTCCAGGGGTGCCGTATCATGGCCGACCCTGCGCTCTGACCCCAGCTTCTAAGCAAGCTGGGATATGCGAAGAACAAAATTTTACTGTGCTGTAATGTATATGTGACAAATAAAGGCTATTCTATTCTAATACATTTGTGGCTGATGAACACAAATATCCATAAGTACACTTGTAAATTTGGTGAAACATCTTCCCAGAAGAGTGGAGGGAATTATAGGGTGTGGAATGCAATGCTCAAAAATCAGATACCGAACTTATGACCAGGTGACCCAATACTTTTGGAAATATAGTGTAGTTGAGGTCAGAGCTCTATAGCAGGCCACTCAAGATCTTCCGCTCCAACCCGTGAACACTGTATCTTTATGGAGCTACACCACCACCTGAACAGCGAGAGACCCTTTTACAAGAACAAAGATTCTAGACAGAGAAGACAAATGGTTTGAAAGTGGAGTAAAAAGGAAATATATAATGTCCACCTCTCTAAACAGAAGAATATGTTTATAGCGTCTCCGTTTTACCTCCATTCAGAACAGATACCATTCTCCCATTGAATAATTTCTTGCTGAACATGACTTTAGATATTACGATGCCCCAGCAGGGGTTTTGAGGCTCATTCACCAGCTTACATTATCACTCATGTAGCCTTGTAGGCACGACATGAGTTAAATTGCTACTCTGTGGAGAATGTCTGAAGCTACAATAATCGAAATCTGACGATGCCATGTTTTTTTTTTTGCTTTAAAACTCTCTGGTGTTTGAAAAATCGCTCGTTCCACATCAAAAATGCCTATGCTGAGAAGATTTTTACATTTAGATCGTTAGCTTTGTTAGTTCATAGACGTTCTTGAGGGACCACACAATTTATAGTTAGGCTGTCATGTCTTTAAAAAAAAAAAAAAGGTGGTTTATTTCAGTAGTCTAACAGTGTATGAGGAATATAAACCTTTGGAGCCTCTGTAATTGTATATAACAACACACTATCTTGTTTATTCTTCAACTGGCTCTGATTTATGGTTTTGCCACAGATTCTCAATGGAACTTCTATGACTTGTTGCTTTCGCCCTGTGCTTGGGATCACTGTGCTAAAATTTCCTCCCAAGCTTCAGTTTTCCAGCGTATTCAAGCAGAATCTTTTGCTGTTTTTCCCCCCCATATTTGGCGCCATCTATTTTTTTTGTCACTTCCAATAAGAATCTTGAGCCCTGCTGATTCCCCAAAGCATTATGTTTCCCCCACCCTGCTTCACTGTACATGGATTGTGTGTCTTGAGGTGTGGGACATTAATAGGTTTGTGCCAAAAGCTTTTTCAGCATCTCATCTGAGCACAAAACCTTTTTCAGCCGAGTCACTGTCCTGCTTTCCTTAGGTACTTTATGATCAACGGCTTCTCACCAGCCTCCCATACAAACCAGTGTTAAGCATCATTACTCGACTCCCAGCCTCTGAACTCTGAAGCTCATTCTTTTCTCTGTATTATGCTGTTAAAGGTGAACTCTGGAGCTCAAAATGTGATTACTGGATTGTTCTCCATGGGTTTTGAGGGACAGAATTTTCTTGGCAGTGTCTGGGTGGTGCCATGGAGCTTCCATTTCCTGATTATTGATTTCGCCGTGCTCACTGTGCTGGGATATACAAACGCTTTCATAGTGTTTTGGAGCCTGTCTCTAATCTGTGCATTTTTTTTTTTTTTATTATTTATTTTAAGCTTTACAGTCTGAGTAATGAGTCTTCAACAATTGAGGTTTTAATCTGGACAGTATGAAAAACGTATGATTGACAGGTGGATGCCAGAGGGAAGTAATTGTGTCCTCAATCTGTCAGAGGAAACTGGGAGCTTATTCAAGCAAGGTATTTCAGGTTTTTTTGTTTTTCTTGCACATATATTAGAAGACGAAATTACCTTTGTTGATTTTGAGCTTTCAAATGAAATATATATAAATAAATAAAATGGAATTCTAGTTTACCATTTGTTAATCATTAATATGTATATTGCAGTATTTTTGCAGTATTTATTATTATTATATAATAATTAGACTTTACTTTTAGACTCCTAAGCTAGTAAAGGGTTTTCGTCTCTGTGCTCGATAACATGCCTCGGCTGCTGAGCTGGGGGCGTTCTATTTTTGGTCGTCCATCTACCCATTCGTTCGTCTGGGATTCTTGTTGTCTCGAGACCACATGGTTGAATGTTTGCATGATTTCATATGACATTTTTATTTTAACCAGCAGAATTGATTTTGGAATTAGTCCAAACAGGTTCAAGGTTACAGAAAGGACATATGTCTGAAATATTTCTCCTTCAATAGTATCCTTCTTGTTTGCCATGCAGGGATGTTACTTATATGTTCGAATTCAGTGGCCCAATGACTTTGTTTCCTGGCTGTCTACGATTTTCGAAATTGGTCCATCTGTGTGTCCGTTCATCCATCTGCCTGTTCATGTGTCTGTCTGGGGGTTTTAGCACGAAATCTCAAGAACGGAATGTTTGTCTAATTTATCCGGAAAAAAAATCATCATTACCAGCAGATGAACTGATAAGATTTTGGAATTGCTCCAAACAGGAGCAAGATCACAGCAAGGTCAAATATCACCACAATAGCTTCCTGCCTGGTTGAAGCACATTTGAATGGCTTTTCATCTATTCACAGCGCCGCCCTTCTTGTTACTACGTTCTCAATGTATGTGTTTTCTGGTCCTACTTGCTAATCTTATGAAAAAAAAACATCTCGTTTCCAAACATCATGAAATTCTGTCATCGTCCACGTCACGGCAAACTACAGAATTACAGCTCTTGATATGACGTAATACTGTATGAATATTGTGAAGGGTCTTATTCCAAAATGAAAAGAAAGCACTGATGCTGTGTGTAGGCATTCAGTCTGTGTGTGAGAGAGAGAGAGAGAGAGAGAGAGAGAGAGAGAGAGAGACTGATTTAGACAGAGAGTGTGAAGGACATTTTTTTCATGCTTCCCTCTCTTTGTTTCTGTATTGCATAACAGCAGGCCAGTGTGACATTAACTGTTCTTGACTGGTACCAATGAGGAAGCGTGAGGCCGTTTTTGCTTACACGTCTTTTTTTGTGTATATGCAAGAGGAATAGATAGTGAGATTGTGTGTGTGTGTGTGTGTGTGTGTGTGTGTGTGTGTGTGTGTGAGAGAGAGAAAGAAAGAAAGAAAGAAAGAAAGAAAGAGATTGCTGATGCATGTGTAATAGTTGACCTCTCTTCAGGTTGCTCTTTGGCCTGCCTCGATAAGCACAGAAAAAGATGTCTAGTGTCAAAGCGTAAACTCTGAGGCGGAAGATCTCAGGGAGACGTTTATTCGGGTTGTGTAGAGAGCAACAAGATGCAACATGTCTCTGCTTAGATTAGTCACAAAGCAAAAGATCTTGTCAAGAGCTCTCTCTCTCTCTCTCTCTCTCTCTCTCTCTCTCTCTCTCTCTCTC
>JAAIIK010000164.1:509943-528571 GCA_014706435.1 Silurus glanis
CCCCATAACATTAGACCAGTGAAATTGCCGAACGGGTTCAGGTGAACCAATTAAACTCTTTATATTAAATTATAAATATGGATGAGGTTCCTCTTGACCTGCCTCTCACTCGGACTGTAAACAGGAAATGAGAATCATTCGTCACGCTGAAAACAACCGGGCATGGAAAACCACACTTCACCTGTGTTCTGAGCTGCACGGCATCGGGAGAAAATGGTGATTTTTAAACGCACGACGATGCCAAAAGAAAAACTCCCGAGAGAAATTGTTGTGAAAGGAAGGAGGAAGACAGTGAACAATGACTTTCTTGGTAGGCTACTGTTTAGATACAAGCTGTGTAACAGACACTGTCTTTCATTAAAGCCTGTGTAAAGTTCATTTGTTTCAATGTAGGCACCTGCGGCTTATAGACAGGTGCGGCGTATTTATGTTCAAAATAAAAATCTTTGTCAAATTCAGTGGGTGCGGCTTATATATGTTACGGTAATATTTACATCATTTAAATCAAGATTGATTCGCTCCTCTTTCAGATTTAAAATTACTTAAAAAAAAAAAAACTTTAAAATTCGCCGTTTTAGGTCTTAAATAGTTTCAAACAGGTCTTAATTTTCTGATGTCCATGTAACGCTTTCTCTTATGCTTATTGAAATGCTCCCGCAGCACTTTAGAGCCTTTAATTTTTTTGGTTCTTTGGTGTTTTAGTCTTTTTTTTTTTTTTTTTTTTTTTTTTATAATCTGCTGTATTACGACTACAAATGAGACCAACATAAAACTGTTATTAGCAGGAATCTATCTTTGACTGAGTTATTTGGGTTTCGGAGACTCTTGAAGAACCTGGATGTAAAATAACCGATGATATAATCCATCATTGCCCCTTATCCAGCATTCTGGCTTCGTTCCGAGAAGTTCATCTGGATCATTATTTGCTTTTCAAAAGCAACAAGAGAGTGACAGTAAATGGGATTTCAACACATGTCCTTTTCTTACAGTGTTATGCCATGCAGGAAATGTACACTGTAAGAAACACACTCATTGCAGAACAACTCCAAATAACTCCACCCACTCCTGCTTTGCCCCACCCCATTCTGCCTCGCTCCATGCTCTATTAGATTGGCTACAATCTCTGAATAGTTTACTCTAGTTTGTGTTATAATAATTATTATTTGTGCATATGGCTCCAGAGTGCACATTCTTTTTTATTTTTTATTTTTTTTTAAAGACGACCAATGTGATTGACTTTTGCTTCCTTAGGGGTCCGTGTACTGTTCTGTGGGTTTATATCCGTAAAACAACTAATTAACCGCATCATCACGTCCTCCAACAGTAGCTTCATCCATCTTTCTGGCTTCACTCCCAGAAGTTCATCTGGATCACCATGTGTTTTTTAAAAGCAGGAAAAGAGTGACAGGAATGTCAGGGAGTCTAACACACGTCCTCATGTTATTCCGTGCACAAAACCTCACACGCTTCTCTCATCCACCCCACGTTCGACTAGATTGTACGCCATCTCTGAACATGTTGCTCTAGTTTGTAACATCTTCGCACAGATGGCTCCAGAGTGGACGTTTTTTTTTTTTTTCTTCTTCAGAAAAAGACCACCAATTAAATGAATTCCAATTTAGGATGTTTAGATTTCGTTTACTACACGGTGTGTGATGAAATTAATCGAGAAAATGTCTAAATAAGGCCAACACTAGGTCATTTTTTTTCCTTTTTCTGCTTTCAATTTAAAAAAAAAAAAAAAAAAGGGACGAAGACATCGCAGTTCACATCTTGTTTTCCAAATGCGATCAAAAAAAAAACGGATCGGACACAACGTACCCGGACCGGCGCAGTTAATGAAAGACACGTTTGTTTTCTGTTTGCCGTTACTGTCTCTTTGTTCCCATTCACAAGCCTCAGTCTTGTGAGCCAGTACAAAACGAGAGGCAGGTTTCTTTTTTGGTGCGGGGGGAAAATAAAGACCAAGGGGCTTTTTAATTATTAATAATCACACCAGACATCTGTGACCTGCTATGTGCTTAACCGTTGCTTGACAATTGTGTGTATACCAATTTAGTTATTTATTTATATTTTACAATTGCTCAGATTGAGTAATAGCTACATATAAGTTAGCTGACCATGTTTGGTTATAGCTGTAGACAGATACAGTCTGCAGAGAGCATGGCAGAATTGTGTTTGTATTTGTGTTTGCCTGCTTGGATTTGTTTTTTTCTTTTGCCGATAGCAAAAGCATTGGCTTGTTTCTTTTTCAATCCCGTAGTCCTGTTTCCTGCATTAGAGATTAACAGACCCATGAAATTTTTTTTAAAAGTATGTAGGAATCACCTGCTTGCTTTTTAAAATAGGCACTAAAAAAGCTTTCGTTTATTACTAACCTGAGAAGCAAGGGAGGAATTGGAAGTAAACGAATATCCAGCGTTAATAAATGATCAAATTGGCGATAAGATGGATTTCATTAGAGCTTCTTCCTCATGTGGTCTCGGGTAGCGTTGAACCCGGTATCGAGCATCATACAGACAAAAATCCATCAAATGTAATTGTGTAAAAAATAAAAAAAAAAGTTGTGTGATCAGATTGAACGAAACGGTACCTGTCCGTAGATCTGTGAATTAAACGGGTATATTTACACTCATGTATTCTTGTCAAATGGGTGACGTAGTTATAACGAAGAAATATCTCCTTCTCTCGCTCTGTGTGTAGTACCTGAGTATGGTGAGGTCGTGTGAAGGCTACAACGAGATCATCTTTCCTCACTGCGCTTGTGACTCACGCCGCAAGGGCCACGTCATCACAGCCATAAGCATCCGGCACTTCAAGCTGCACGCCTGCACCGAAGAGGGCACTCTAGAGGTGGGAGCGAGGCTGAATTTCACGATTCTGAAGTTGTCACGTTTTACAGCAAAACATTCATTCATTTGAAAAATGAAGGGGGAAAAAATGGCATTCGAAACAACATTTGAATAATAAGAAACAGCGTTATTTATCTTTAGGAGTCACTGAACATTAGTTAAGAAGAAATCACAAATGAGAGAAACCATGGCATTTTTAAGTCTAATATAATGTTAAGCAATATTTAGATGGTATGAGGTAGAAACCTTGAGAAGGAACCAGATTCAAAAGGGAACCCATCCTCATCCGGGTGCCACCGAACGTCCATTCATTACAGTGTTTGTGCCTACCAAACGCTGTCGGTATAAAGGGGGGGGTGCTATTATCGTTTTAATCTGCAGCGTATATCAAAGCACTTTCGATGGGGTTGAGGTCAGGACTCCGTGTCGATCAGTTCATGTGTGAAAAAAGATTCCTTTACCAACCGGTTCACAATTTGAGCGAGATGAATCTGGGCATTGTGACTGGAACGATCTCCTGCAATAGAGGAAGAATAAAAACTGTGGGTGAGGTTTGATAAACATTCAGGTCCTCAGTTGGCTTCATTTTATTGCCACATTATGCTTTTATTTTTAATTTTTTTTTATAATTGCAAGCCGACCAGCTTTTATTTTATTTATTAATTTATCAGAGGGCATTCTGAAGATCTAAAGATCCAAAAAGTTACTGAGCAACTCAAAGGCTGGATTTGGACTGGACTTAATGTAAACAGTCTGCTACAATGGTTTAGGATCGCAGTTTTGCATGAAACTTTCCTCGCCACTGGCTCATTCAATGGAGATAGACTTAAAAGGAAGCAACTTAAAGGCACTAAACGTATACATTTAAACTTTAGAACAAATTTAACAGCTGTCAAGCTGCTTTGGAACAACGTCTATTGCTAAAAGCAGTATACAAATAAAAATGAATTGAATACAATATTCATTGTTGAATTTATTTTAAAGCTTTGTTAGTTAAAACATGACTCTGTGACAGCTATAATTAGTTTTTGTTTTCGTTTTCAATCAAAGGTTTGGACCTGGTGTGATGTGACCATTGATCATTTTCCAATGACAGCATTCGTGTTATGCAACCAAAATGGTCACTAATTAATATATTTTAAGCATTTGTGGTCATATTTAATGACAAGTTACTATTATTACTAATATTACTATAAATAGTGTCAATTTTGATGCTAATAAAAAAAATATATAATTAATATAAACCAATCAGAATGAAGTATTCAACAGAACTGTGGTGTGGAAACATGGATTTTTTTTTTTATATTAATTCATTAATTTTACTTATTTATTTTGATCTTCCCTGATTTTTTGGTTTGCAGCTAAAATCGTAATTAGCCAATTATGAACCTCTTTGTTTATTTTCTTCATCTCATCAACACCCAGAATCAGGTGATCGCGTTCGAGTGGGCCGAGATGCAACGGTGGGACACAGACGAGGAAGGAATGGCATTCTGCTTTGAGTACGCACGAGGCGAAAAGAAGCCGCGCTGGGTCAAAATCTTCACTCCATACGTGAGTGATGCATAATCCATCTGTTCTCTCACACACCTGCTGTGTGTTTGGGCCCCTTTTATTTTTTTTTGTTTGTTTTTTGCATTAACCGTTTCTCTCATCCACAGTTTAACTACATGCACGAGTGCTTCGAGCGGGTCTTCTGTGAGCTCAAATGGCGAAAAGAGGTACGTTGCGGTGCTTGCCAACAGCTTCCATGCGTTTTGTAGATTTCATGTTAACGAGCGGTGCTGTGTTTTGGGTTTTTTCAGGTTGAAGAGGAAGCAACGGATAAAGACAATAAGAATTGTAGTAAAGATGGTATGTGTAGTAAGGTAAGGCTCAGCCTGCCTTGTTTTTTTTTTTTTATCCTTTGATGTGTTGTCTTTTAGGTCTAGTCCTTCCTGTTACTCGTTTGTTTATCCGAAATGCATTTAAAATATGCATTTT
Source organism: Silurus glanis (assembly GCA_014706435.1). Lineage (NCBI taxonomy): Eukaryota > Metazoa > Chordata > Actinopteri > Siluriformes > Siluridae > Silurus > Silurus glanis. The sequence continues at coordinate 514,779 of JAAIIK010000164.1, forward strand.
ATGCATAAAAGTTTGCCAAAACTTCACCATATGTGAATTTTCCCCAAACTATTAGGACAAAGTTCGAAGCAAACAATAGCCTTAAATGTCCTTGTTTGTTCTTATGATTTCTTTTTAATTAAACTAAGATGAGAAGTTTAGAAACGATCCAGCATGACAATGGTCTTGTGCACCAAAAAAAAACCCTGACCTCAACTCTAGTGAACACATTTGGGGTGAACTGGAGTACCGACTGACTTATCTTTTCTCAGTAATGCTCTTGTAATCAAATGAACACAATCCTCTACAGTGCCATTAGACATTATATACTATTGTGTAGCTTTGTGTTAACATCTTGAGAACCACATATGGCTGGAAAAGTCAGGTGCTCCAATACTTTTGTCGAACTAGTGTACTATTTCAATCCAGACAGCAATCTCAGTTAAGTGATGTTGAGGTGTCCATCTAGTGGCAGAGGGAAAGAATTGCACATTTCATTTTTGTCAATATGTGCACAATCTAGAGAGAGAATGATAATTATTCAATATAAAAATCGTATTCATCATATATTCTAAATCACATGTTAATCATAAGGTATTTGTATTTAAAAAGTTAACAATGCTTTCATGAGTCCCTGTGTGTTAGAGTTTGCTGTGTGTTTCTGTCATAGTTTGTCATACCGAGTGGTTACTGGGAACTTGATGGTCACGAACCCAAGATTTTTTTTTTTTTTTATGATTTTTTCCATTCATGAGTATGTCTATGTGTGTGTCAAACATTCGAACAAAATCAGAAAAACTATTAGATAGATAGACAAAACTCAATCGAACTGATGCGTTATAGAGCAGGATTGTTTGTAGAATTAGCCTTTAGAATGAGAAGGAAAAAAAAGACAAATATTTTCTTAAAACTCTAGACTGTTTTCGAACAGGAATGAATGCACACTATACGGACAAAAATACTTGGACACCTGACTTTTCAGTTTCACTGAAATTTTTTCCTTTTATTTCTATAGCACTTTTAGCAATGGACATGGTCTAAAAGCAGCTTTAAAGAATATAAGAATTGTAGAACAAAATTCACTTATGTTTAAATGTATTTATCCCCGATGAGCACGCCTGGGGCGATCGCGGCAAAGAAAAACTCCCTCAGGAGTGTGATTATACATCATTAAAACAGCCGAGAGTGAGAAATATCATGAGCACTCGAGTGTGTGATTGAGTAATCAACTTTTATACGGTCAATACTTTCCCAGCCATATGTGCTTCTCTCTTTCCCTTCACTTGAGCTAGGAGACCGAGACCTGTTCCAGCATGACAATAGCTCTGTGCACAAAGCCATCTCCATTAAGATATGCTTTACATTTTGAGTGAAAGATCTTGAGTGGCCTGCTATAGAGCGCTAAACTCAATCCTATTGAACACCTTTGATATGAATTGGAATGCTGACAGCACCCCAGGCCTCCTCACCTACATCAGAACCAGACACCCTTGTGGCTGAATGAGCACACTCCAAAATCTATTGTCGTATTGTTTTAAGATTTATGATCACACTCTTGATGTCACCCAAATGAGGATGGGTTCCCCTTTTTATTCTGGTTCCTCTCAAGGTTTCTTCCTCATAACATCTAAGGGAGTTTTTCCTTGCCACAGTCGCCACGGCTGCTCATCAGGGATAAATACACATCGTTCACCTTAACTGGTACATTTTGTAAAGCTGCTTTGAGACAATGTCTGTTGTGAAAAGCCCTATAGAAATAAACTTGACTTGACTCCAAAATCTAGTGGAACACCTTCCCAGAAGAGAGGAGGTTATTCTAACAGCAAATGGGGACTAAATGTGGAATGGGATGTTCAAAAACACAGACCAGTCTTATGGTCAGGTGTCCAGGTGAACGTTTGTACATATAGTGTATGTTACAAAAAAAATTTTTTTGCAGTGTACAGTTGCTTGACTAGGATGTGTTGTGTTTTGTTTTTGTTTAGTTTTTTCCCCTGATTTTAAGTGCATCATTAGCTAAAATCTCAAATCTATAACGAAGGGTTATTGTTGCAATGTACTTTCCTGCTTCTTGTATCTATTTCTGTTACTCAGTGGGCTTCTGATTTGCTATTACGAGCCCAAATGTGGTTAAACAAAATCATATTTTATATATAGCAGGTTTGTGTATGTTTTTGCCTGGGTCCTCTCTCATACCTGTTTTTTTTTTTTTTTTTTTTTTTTTTTTTTTTTTTTTTTTTTTTTTTCCTGTTGCAGAATATCTTCCTGCTGTTGAGGCACAGAAGGGATGGAGGCACCTGAGACAGGAGATCGTCACCCCCTGAATATAAAACCACACACACACACATACACACACACACACACACACACACACACACACACACACACACACAGACAAAGGAAAACAGCCAACGCAGTCTGTCCACTAATACACACTTAAACACACAAACACTCGATGGACAAACAGAACTAAAAAAATCCCATCTTCAGACTCATAGTAGTAAATAAGCAGACTAAAAATTTTAAATCAATACTTTTTTTCCCCCTCACACTTCATCCATCCATCCATCAAATCCATCATATCATCATTGAGACTCTGGTCATTTCAGCCGTTCTGTTGAAGGACGTTTCTGAGGTGACTGCTTGTGAAAAAAACAAACTGGCCAGGCTTATTTCGTTTAACACTTCAGGCAACTGGCTTTCTTCTTTGTAAGGACACTACCCACAGGTCGTCCTGTGAAATAGACACTCCCGGCTCTTAGCACTGTGATCGCTCCCCGGCGACTTGTGCACGCTAAGCAGAGCTGTTCAGCCGGCATCTCGTGAAGGTTTTAAAGCCCCGGCCACAGAGCCAGAAGCGAAGGAGCGAGAAAAGAGGTGGAGCGCACGTGCAGCCAGGAAGCCTCGGCGGTAAAACCTCATCCCGACACTAACACACAGAGATGCACGCATTCTGTGACGTGAAGCGTGGCGATCTTTCAGAATGTCTCGGCAGAGAGGGACTGAGGAGGCAGGGGGAAAACCACAGTGACATTACTCATGTGTGTAAATATCTTTAAACTTCTACCATCCACTTGGACAAGCAGAGCAGATCAGCAAGAAGTTTGAACAGAAATTCATTCAAAAAAAAAAAAAGCAAATCTTTTTTTTTTTTTTTTTTTCTTTTTTCTTTTTTTTATGTTTCTAAATTACCCATATATAAGTAATATATATGACTGGATGGGGGAAATATAGAGGGGAAAAATATATATACAAATACTAGATGGACAACAGTATTGGGGCACCTAAATATTATACATACAAGGAATGTAATGGCATTGCATTCTAAATAGACATAATATAGAGTTGGTCCCACTCCAAGCTATCAAAGCCTTTACTCGTCTGGGAAGGATTTATACAATGTTTTGGAGTGTTTCTTTTTTTGGAATTTTTGCTCTTTCATTCAGTAGACCGTTTGTGCAGTCAGGCATTAATGTTGGACAAGAAGGCCTGGCTTGTAATCTTCCGCACTAAACTCCTCCAACCTTGTCCTTTTGGATCTTGCTTTGTGATCTGGGGCATACTGTAGTCATGCTGGACTAGAAAAGAGCCTTCCATAAAGCTGGAAGGATATGTCTTGGTATGCTGAAGCATTGAAATGTCCCTGTACTGGAAGTAAGGGGCCTAGCCCAACCCCTGAAAGACAGCCTCATACCATTTTTCCACCTCCACCAACGTTACAAAGGTTACAGTGCATCAAAACAAGTAAAATTGATTCGGCATCCGCTAAACCCTGAGTGTCAACAGACAATTCCGCAAAACGTTTCCACAAATCCAATTGGTAATATAAGGCTTGTATGCAGCTGCTTATCCATGCATTCCCATTCCATTAAGATCCTGCTGCACTGGTTTAGTGCCAATATTGATGCCAGTGGAAATTTGGAACTTATCAGCTACGGAACCAGCACAGCACCGGTGATTTTATATGGTCTTTTACTGCCGTTACTAAACGCACCCACCTTCCAATTACACCAGTTACAGTTAACGGCGGAACATTGGCTTATCACAAAGGTGGCATTCGATCAGTACCACGCTCTAGTTCATCAGACAGATCCATTTTTCTTCTACAAGCGTGTGTAGGTGCAAGAAACTTGTGGCACTGGGTCTAATCAAAGCACTTGGTTTCACTTCATTAAGAGGGGGCCCCAATACGTTTATGCAAATAGTGTATGTTTAAATATATTAGTTTTCTTTCTTTTTTTTCTATATATTTCCTTCATCTAGTTCAAATACATAATGCAAACAAGTGTTCCTTTGGGTTTTTTTTTTAAGGTAACCTTTACTGTGCACTTAAGAGTTAACAGTATTACAAACAGGGAATCGGAGATCTGACTTTTCAGCTGTGTTTTTTTTTTTTTTTTTTTTTTTTTTAAATGCTGTTAGGTCAGCAAGATGGAGTTATAAAACAGGGTTCTTTTTTAAATAGTAATTAATAATAATTAAACCCGATCTTGTCCTTTTGGAATGCGGTGGCTGAAAGACCAGTAATAACACAGGCCACAATGTCCACCAGGAAGACGTGGTCACGTGTAACGTTGATTGCTTTTACAGTTCTTAGAATGTTTTAAGAGTAAGCGTTTAGGCATGTTTCAGTTTGCTTTTACCATCATCTAATAACTATAATTTATTAATCATCATGGGGGGGATAACGTTTTGCTGAAGCCGTTTCGTGTGGACGAATTGCACCATTTGATCGTGTATCACATTTCTAGATACATTTCAGTCTGAGGGTAAACACATAGCAGACTGATTGTATTCGAGTCGTGCATTTAAAAGCGCTACAGATAATTATTTTGTTCAAAAAGAGTAATGTGAATTGATGAATTGAGAGAAATAAAGTAGGTGTACGTATCTTGTATTAGATCGAGAGGTTAGTTATTGCAGGCAGCTCCCGTGAGAACATTTTGTAATGATAGTTGTGCTGTGCATTACTCGCCTCCCATACACACACACACACACAAATTAATATATAATAAATTAATCATCGTGTTGGTTATGGTTAGGATTTAAGACTCGGCGAAGGAAATGGCTGACTGTCTACTGGTGTCTTTAGAAACTGTTTAAATGCTATATATAAAAAAATGCATATTGCAGCTTTAATATTTCATAGCTATATTATTTTAAGCTTTTTTTTTTTTGTGTGTTTGTGGCACGTGTGTAAGTAACTTTGAGGTCGACATTCCATAGCCTCTACTACTTTATATCAGTCGTTGACTGACTTTTTTTTTTTTTCTTTTTTTCTTTACCCTAAATCCCATGAAGTCACAGATTATTTGTATGTTCAGACCATTCACATTATTGTATTTTTTTTTTTTGTTTGTTTGTTTGTTTGGTTTTTTTTTTTTAAAGAAAAGGTCTGTTAAATGAGTATTATGGTCAGTAATTATGTTGCTTTAACTCATTACTGCCATCTACTGTTTTTGTTTGTTCGACTTTGGGGATCAGTTCTTGTCCGTCTCCTTTAGCGCAGGCGCATAAAAGCTAGTTTGCACTTCTAGTATTATTCTTGTTGGTGTGCGATCACGACTGACATGACATTTCAGTGCTGCGTGTTATTTTTTTTTTGGGGGGGGGGGGGGTTGTTTTTTTTCCCCCCTTTGTTTGTTGTGTTGTGTTGTTTCTTGACCTCTTCCCAGTTCTTTTTGAGGTACAGGTTTACGTTTGTTAACTTGCCGACTTATTTTAATGAATAACCCAGGGTTTTAAATGCCACAATTTGCTGTATGTTTAGCCATGTTTGATCTTAGTGATCCTCCATTATTCAGGCTTTTGTCTGAGATCCAGCTTTTATGTTTTGAAACGAATGGAAAAATGAATATAATGAGTGAATGTGGTGTGCCACTAAACGCTTCCAGAATGGTCTTTAAGAAAAATATTTTTCTAATATGTTCTACGTCACTCTAAAATCTCCTACAACCTGGGGTGAGATCTGTCGAGAAAAGGATACTTTAAATTATTTCCATAATCCTAGGAGTCCACTCTGATCAAGATAGAAAATGTTGCAGAAAAGCATAAAGATGATCAATATGAAGATTTATTTTATTCCAGGAAGCAACAAAGCATGCCAGGAAAATAAATAACTGCCCCCCACAGCATAACACTAACACTTCATATTATTAATCCAAGGGGGCTCATTCAATTCGGGTAGAACTGTAGGATCAAGTCGATTAATGTCTTGATCCTACACACACACACACACACACACACACACACACACACACACACAGCAGTGGCATGAGCCATCACCCATCTGTAAGCTCTTCATCAAAGATTGGATTTGGATTGCACTGGTAAATTCATACTAACGTCTACAAGTAGCAAGAACATTAACATTATAAAAGCCAGTGGATATCTGGAACTCTAGTTGAGAACCACTGTTATAATCTCTTCTCATAAGGCAGAATGCAGACCACTTTATACACCTGAGCCATCTGTGACTCCATGAACTGATCGTAATAATGTGCATTTGTCTCCACCTCTTGTTCTAATTCTTGTTCTTCTCTCAAAACCATCACACTCACATTTCTTGCATTTGCTCTGTTTGCTCTGAATGGATTATACACCTCATTAATTTATTGTAATAAGGTATCATACAGTATTTTCCATAGCATACAATTATTATTATTTTTTTTTTAATCCAAGGTGCATAGATCAGTCACAGAGACATCCGAAATGACAGGAGTATTGAAGGAAGTCACATTGAGCCACTTCGGCAAACGAATAAGAAAAAAACCTGATCATTTCCTTTTTTTGTTTTTGTTTTAAAGGAGCCGACGAAATGGGGAAAAAAACGTTTGTTGAAACTCGGTCATATAGCATTATAAATAAATTGTAACATATTCTTTGAAATAAAGAAATTTAATGAGAAAATCTCAAGGGTTGTTTGCTTTTTTGATGTTCATGAGAGGCTAAAAAAGAAGACCTGTCGTGTATCACACCAGGGATTAGATGTAAAAAATAAATAAATAAATATAAAAAAAAACATCAACTTGGGTGGGGAAGAAAAAAAGCAATGTTGTAAAGACCAGACTTATAAATAGTGAAGGGTATTAGTTACAGCGGTATTGCTTTCTTCAGGTCACATGTCACTGACCCTAACCTCGAGAATTGTATCAGGCTGTTAACAATTAACGAACAAATAGGACTTGAAACCTAAGAGTAGTTAATCAGAAGAGTAGATCATCAGAATAATAGTGTGTCAAAACATTTGGACGATTCAGGTGGATTTACTGAGATGAGAAAACTGAGGTTCTGAGCAGAAAGACAGAGGGTTGGGGTAATGTGGCTATTTTGATGCTTTGTGCGCACCAGTGCACAAAGCAACGTGAATAAAGCCATGGATGAGTGAGTTTGGTGTGGAAAAACTTGACTGGCCTTCACAGAGTCCTGACCTCAACCCAATAGAAAACCTTTGGGAACCTTTTCGTTCAACATCATTTTCTGACCTCACAAATGTGCTTCTGGAAGAATAGTCAAAAATTCCCATTAACACACACCTAAACCTTGTGGAAAGCCTTACCAGAATAGTTGAAGCTGTTATAGCTGCAAAGGGTGGGCCAACATCATATTAAACCCTATGGATTAAGAATTGGATGTTACTCAAGTGCATTTGCATGTGAAGGCAGATTGTACTTTTTGGCAATAGTGTATTTAAGGATGGATGCATGGATGGATAGATAGGACATTTTATGGGGACACAAAATCTTTACACAGCAGTTCACCTGTATTCCTGGATCAAAACCTATTTTATCACCATGAGAATATTATAATTATATAATATATCATATTTCTTGGATGATGCAAATGGGGATTTTTACAGCAGCCGGAAGTCTACAATTAGGGTTTGGTATGTATAACTCTGGCTCTGTGAAGAGGAAATGTACCCAGAAGGCTATACAATGATAAAGTGTCATCAACATGGACATCATTTGAATGATTAGGAAGGAAATATCAGAGTCATTTACACCAATTAGTTACATAAAATTAATCATATAGAAACCTCTGTCCAGATGTAAAGATTTGGAACAATGTGTACAACAGTGCTTTCATGAAAGCAGAAACGTCTTTTGTTTAAAATAATGTTTATTGCAAAGAGAATATTTGTGAATTATTTGCAACAAATAAAAAAAAAAGAAATTCCCCATTGATAAACAAAATGTTTGTGAGATGGACAAATAAAAAAAAATAAATAAATAAATAAAAAATCAGGGAAAATACACTCCATTTTCTGCAATGAAAAAAATAAAGTATGTTTATTGTTAACATGTGATCGGAAGGTCATGGGTATAAATCCCTGCTGGGCCCTTAAACCTCAATTGCTAAGAGGTATAACAGAATCATTTGGAAATAAAACTAAAATGAAACCTGTGTTCTTGGGATTAAAAAAATGTGAGGAGAAATCCAAATATGATCAGGAGACAGACTCTACACTTCCAGCACTTATAAAAAAAAAAAAAGTATGGTTTATTGTTTATTTCAAGGGGTATCATTATGAAGGTTAAGAAATGTCATTTTAATTTTGCACAAAACATGTTGTGAGGAGGACAAATCCAAAAAAAAAAAAAAAAAAAAACTGGGACCAAACACTCAATTTGGAGCACTTGATCTGTAAGAATAATATAACAAATAATATAAATAAAACACAATATATTTTAAAATTGAACGGCAATGAACTAAAAGGGACAGCAATGCCACTGGATAAAACACCACGGTTTTAAGTGAACATTTCGTCTCAATCTAGTGACGCAAATACTGCAAAGGCATACTAGGTGTGTGTGTGTGTGTGTGTGTGTGTGTGTGTGTGTGTGTGTGTGTGAGGGGAGGGAGGTGTAAGCTGGTGGAGAGTTGCGTCATCAGAACGCGTCCTAGGAGGTGTCGCACAACAATGACGCACCTCTGCTGTCCCGTCCTGGCGCGTCTCTGCGCTCTCTCGGCGTGTGACTCGGGAGCTCGTGTCGCCCTACGCGGTTGGTAAGTTCGCACCGGCGGCTGTCCGGCGTTCCGGTTTGCGCACACGACGGCTTAACGGCGCGTCGTGTCGCGTTGTGTCGCGTTGTGTCGCGTCGCGGTAGTGAGGGGTGGCGGGAGGGAATGGTGGCGAGGGGAACGAGGGACTGCGGGAGGAGAAGAAAAGGATGCTGCAGCAGGGACGCAGGAGAGCGAGGAGTAAACACGTGATCAGATGCTGTGATAACATTAGTTTCAGGCGTGTGTGTGTATATATATATATATATATATATATATATATATATATTAGTGTAGAGTCACATGCAGGGTTTGGGGGTTTGTGTTTGGTCTAAATCACGGTAATTGTAGGCGCATCAGAGATTTAGGAGATTTAGGTGCGCGGCTATTAGATGCTCAACGGTAGCAGTGCTGAACGTTTACAAACAAAGAGGACTCATGCCTCCAACTGAACCTTATTATATAATAAGTGTGGGTGTGTGTGTGTGTGTGCGCGCGCGTGTGTTTAGTCTTCACAACATACTGATCTATATATATATATATATATATATCTATATATCTATATCTCTCTCTCTCTATATATATATATATATGTATATGTCACCGTGATGTACCTCTTCCTTTGCCCCTGTTCACACACTGGTAGAAAATGAACTGCTTTTACCATATGACTTTGACATCTTCAGATGTCATGGCCTGCTCTGGAGGCGTAAACTCAAATCCATTTACTCCTAATGATTTTAAAGCAATTGTGTGTTCAAGGGTAACCGTACATCCATACATCCAGACTTCAACAGCGTGGGGTTTAATCCCTGGTATTGTCAAACTGCAATTCATGGGCCCTTGAGCAAGGCCCTTGACCCTTTGTACACCAGGGCTGCTGTATCATGGTGACCCCCCATTCTGAAATGAAGTGATGAAGATTACAGGGGGTCTAACAGGGGCTCTTGTATTCACACTGCAATATTCGGTCCAGATTGTCTGTATCTGGTGGTGAAATCTGAAAGTATCCGTGTGTAGCTTGTACTGGTGTGACTTCAGGGAAATATCCATCTGTGTTGAGCATCTGATAACGAAACATGCTTATTCTTCCTTGGTTAGACATATGACTTGAATTTTTAAATAACCAAAAAAGCTCTCACCCAACAATGGTTTTCACAAGCAGATCGCACTGTTTTGGGTGGAAGAAGTAACGGAAAATGAACTGCAGCACTGAGAAAAGTAATATAGTGTAGTGGAAATTAAGATGAAACCTTATAACATATCTCAAGCTCATGATGAACCCATATTCGGTAGGGTCTAAGCACACCGTAGTGGTGCAGTAGTACACTGCTGGCCATACGATGTACATTTGGTTTACGATGTAGAGCTACATACGAATGCAGCATTGTTGTATGCGTCAGTGAACTCCATGCAATTTATACTATGTTTGGTGCATTATGATTGACTAAACTCCATCCTATATAATACTACATAGTGCTGAAGTATGTGTAAGTCAACTCCATGCTGTTTATAATATGTAGTGTCGTTGTATGTCAGTAAATCCTATGTAGCATTGTGTGCCAGGAAACCCTACATAGTGACTTAGTATGCATCAGTAAGCCTCATGTAGTGTTATTGTATGCATGAGCAAAACCTGTGCGTCAGTAAACCCTACGTAGTGTCTTAGTATGCGTCATTAAAGCCTATGAAGTGTTGTAGTATGGATTAGTAAACCTGATGTATTGTTGTTGTATGGATCAGTAAACCCTGTGCATCAGTTAACCCTATGTAGTGTCATGGTATGCATCTTTAAACTCGATGTAGGGTCATATAATTCGTCAGTAAACTTGATTTATTGTAGTATGGATCAGTAAACCCTATGTAGTGTTGTAGGATGCATCAGTAAAAGGTGTATCAGTCAAAAGCCTATTTACTGTCGTAGTATGGCTCAGTAAACCTGATGTAGTATGGATCAGTAAACCCTGTGTAGTGTCGTAGTATGGATCAATAAACCTAATGTATTGTTGTAGTATGGATGAGGAAACCCTATTTAGTTATCGTTTGCATGAGCAAAACCTGTGCGTCAGTAATCCCTATGTAGTGTCTTATTATGCATCAATAAAGCCTATGAAGTGTTGTATTATGGATTAGTAAACCTGATGTATTGTTGTAGTATGGATGAGTAAAACCTGTCTATCAGTAAAAACCCTACTTAGAGTCGTAGTATGTGTCAGTAAACCTTATGTAGTGTTATGGTATGCGTCATTACACCCTATGAAATGTCGTAGTATGGATCAGTAAACCCTGTGCGTCAGCAAACCCTATGTAGTCTTGTATGTCAGTAAACCCTATGTAATGTCATAGTATGCATTAGTAAACCTTATGTAGTGTCATGGTATGCGTCATTAAACATGCTGTAAGGTCATATTATTCATATTGTAGTATGGATCAGTAAACCTTATGTAGTGTTGTAGTATGCATCAGTAAAACCTGTGTATCAGAAAACCCTATTTAGAGTCGTAGTATGCGTCAGTAAACCTTATGTAGTGTCATGTTATGCATCAGTAATACCTGTGCGTCACTAAACCCTATGTAGTGTCTTGGTATGTGTCCAATGATTCAGTAAACCATATGCAATTTGTATGTCAGTCAACTCCATGTTATTAACGTACAACTAGATAGTGTTAGGGAAAAAAAAAACATGTTCTGTCATCATGTTGGTGGAGGAGAACTACTGTGCGCTCATGCACTTCCACCACGTTCATAGCCGTCGAATAGCGCAATGGGCAAAGGCGCAGGGAAAGCGGCGAGACATGCCGGTGCAGGACTGAGGAACACTTGGTTCAGTAAACCCTGCACTGTCCAGACGGTTAAGAAGCCATAAGCAAGCGATTTAACACAGTTTTCGAAAAGCAGCGCTTCCCCCGACATGTCCCTCATAGCGGCCTTGTCTTCATCTTTTATGCATTCGAGAGAGTCGCGGGTGGCGGAGTTCTGTTTCAGGCAGGCGGCTCGCGATACCAAAGATGCTTTATTAGACGGATTTTGGTGACACTTGTGGAGACGGGAAATATGACTCCCAGCAGACGGCCACAAAAATCCAGCATGAAATTAAATCGATCGCATCCTGAAGTATTTATAAACCGTGGTACCGCTCGGGGTTTTCTGATGATGCACGAAGGAGGAGGAGGAGAGCCGGCACCAAAGTAACACGCTTGTTTGCTCTAAAAGCCATGCATGCAACTTTCTTTTCATTTCATTTTATCCATTCATATTATATATACTTGTACGCTACTTCTCTGTATCTTTGTGTGTGGGGAGAAAATGACAGGGGTCTTGCAAAAGATATTTTGTAGCAGGTAAGACTGAAATTTACTAAGCAGGACTGATTTATTGCTTTATTAGTATATGAATAATTTTTCCTTTTCCTTCCTGGAAAGCTGAGATCTGTGTGCTTGAATGTTCTCATACACATATCGTACAAGTCTCTGACTTGCAGAAGGTGTAGCACTGCCAGACAATAGTCGTACCCATTTGACTTTCACACTCGTAAGGCATTGCACCGAACGCAGATCTTCGAGTCATAAAAATGATTAAGGAAAGAGAACGTGTGTTCTATAAATTGCTTCGTCACAAGTTTTTGAAGCGCAAGCAGATGATGGGAACTCCTTACATTTTGGTCCCAAAATGTCTGTGGGAAGTCTGGAAATAACTCAAATCCCTCGAATGTAAGCACACAACTGTGCCTTTCTTTTTTTTTGTCTGTCGGTGTAACGATGAGGAGTAATAGCTCGGTATCCGGCGACGCAACAACTCTTTAATAAAATATTTATTAACACACACGCCATTTGTAACACTGGTGTCATGTTTTAGCTCCGGCTGACAGCCTACACTGGCTGGAAAAAAAAAACCGTAGGATTCTGGTTTTGAATGTATTTCTGCAGCACCTGTTGGATCATTAGGAAAACTTTGTTGCGACTTTAGATAAGAAGTTAAGAGTGGTGAGAAACAGACGGATTGTGGCGCCACCTGGTGGCGGTGTGTATAAACCCCCCCCCTGAAACTGATCCGCGAGTGGAGAGAGGAATGGAAAGTGAAACTCAGGTGTTTTTTTTTTTTTTTCTTTCTTTATTTTCTTCCAGTAGCAGCTGCGTTGTTTTCGTGAATCCATAACAGCACAACCGTTTGCGTTTACATTGTAAAGAAAGGCGTTTACATCGCTGGAGTGAGACTGGACCTGTTATTCGGATGCTATTTCTTAATGAACCAAAGCGCGTTTTTCTTGGCTTTCAGTCGTCGTTTGGATTAAAATTGCTAACCAGCGTTTCAGTTTAGTTTCAGCTCACAGACACGGGTCGTTTTAGCTTTAGTTTATGATTGTTTGCCGGATTTCAGCACGGTGAACAAGGTAGCAGCGTTTCTCAGACTTTTCCTCAATTGTTTTTTTTTGGTTTCTTTTTCTTAAAGTCCTGCATTTCCGGTATGTATTGTACTAGCATTCATGTCTTCCTCACCACAGGGTTAATATGGAAATCTGCAGGTGTATCGGCAGGTGAAGAGCTGCTGCACTACTCGTGTCTTTATAATGTTCAGGAATAAGTGCTTTCTCTTTCTCCTGTCTCAATCTCTTTCACGATATGACCACAATATCATATCACGATTCCCGAACAGTTCTACGATACACGATGGACGGATCGTTTGGACGATTACATTTGGTTTGCTTACTGACGATCTGTAAAACTGATCCATAAAAATAATAATAAATAATATATTAATTAATATGCGTATTACTTGTAAATATATATACCTTTATTTTATATATATATATA
>JAAIIK010000164.1:545058-563624 GCA_014706435.1 Silurus glanis
ATATAAATAATATGGTCCTTTCAGCTCCTTATGGGTAAGCCCTGTTGAGCTCATTCAAATAGTTTGTACACATAGGTTTGACAAAATGTATACATAATGTACATACAGATACATACACTCACAAATGTATATAAGGTCTCTTCACACCGTGTGCGAGTTTATATACATGTGTGTGTTTATGTATATGTATATATTGTATGTATATATTTTATAAAGTTTCATAAATCGGCGTCGCGTTCCGACCAATGTTGACAGGTGCGTCCAAATATTTTTGGAATCATCCAATATCGTCGCCCCGACATTCCCACGTCCAGTTTTGTGGAAAAAATGCAGTTCCTTCACACTTTCTGTGAGCGAGCATATGTGCGTTTGACGTGTTTTATTATCTGTTTTTTTTTTTTTTTGTTTGTTTTTTTAATCGGTCTAAGTAAGAGACCCGCGTTCTCTCGTGACTATCTTGAGTGAAAAAAAACCTTTAAATAATAAATCTATTCCATTCAGAATTTATCGCAAAACAATTTTTGTTTTTATTTCTTGATTTTAGTTGACTGGAATCTGATATGTCCTGTCTTTTGTTTTAAAATAAATCTTAGTACTTGAAAGTTTGGTTTTCTCTGTGTTTAAAAAAAAAAAATTATAATTGAAAAAAATGAAAAAAGAATGCATCATTGTTCAGCATTACAGATTCTGCTGTGCCTGTGGTGTAGGGTTTTTTTTTTTTTTTTTTTTGCAGATTTTAATTATTAGATCATCTGTAGTTTGGAGCAGCTGCTTATGGCAAACAGCTGAATTGGGTGTGGAAGTAAAGCCATTCACAATACAGCACACATTCACACTGTTTAATTTGCTGCTAAAAAAAAAGGTGTCCACAATAAATCACCCGAACAGGTTTAAAACATTTTCAGTGTATGTCCTGCTTTCATGTGCTATTTGTTTCTATTTGCTTGCTACTCACCATACTTTGCCGTTCACCATACTTTTGTTGCATTGCTGAATTACAAAAGAAAATTCCAAATAAAAAAACGCTTCCATATGTACAGCCCCCTTAAGACTTTGCTGATCTGAATGATGCCTATGTCAAAACCTTGAGTGGATGAAGTTTCCCACATTTCTCTAAAAATTCGAAGCTCACATCCTGCTGCTACGAGCGCCCGGGCCGAGTTAGTGCAAGATGGCCAAAGTTGAAACTCACTTATGGCGTACGTACACTTAGCAGTTGCACTGCAGATGCATTATCATGTTCACTTTGTCTTACCGAAGGCTCTTATAAGGTCGAGCGGAGGCAGAAATCCCTAATAGAGAGAGTGAAATATGAAATATCGTCCTGGTCCAGCAGTTGTATAAAAGGGTCAATCAATGCCTTGGAATGAGAACAAAGTGGTCTCGTTTGTGTAGTCTCTCGTTCCCCTTCATTTGTTTCTTTGTTGTGGGCTGATTAGAAAGCAGAGAAGGACAGGGAAAGATGGATGCGAGTGAATACTGCGACGAGCTTTTCCCGCCGGCGGAATGGGTCTAGCAATTTGGTGACGCTCTGAAGTCGGCACCGAGACAAAACCGATTCGTTTTACACCAACACACAGTATAAAGTGTCTTTTCAGGATTGGTTTGAGAAGCTTTTCCAATTTCGAGCACACCGACAAGCGCGTTGATATGATGCGTGTGGTGTGTGTTCGTGTGAGAGACACGCACACATGCTGACCTCTATGGGCTTTCCCATGAAAATTTCCACCTACACACCAACTGTCACTTCACAAGTGTTAGGCTGTATTTAGAACCCAGTGAATATTTCATACTTGATGCAAAAATTAAAGGTGCATCTATTCCAAGCATAGTGCTTTGGTGGATACTTAATAAATAAATAAGGTGATCTGTGACAGTTTAAGGCATTTAAAGGTAACTCAGTGTTAGAGACATACATACACTATAGATAAGCCATACGTGTTATTCCCCAAAATGTTGGAGGCACACAATTGTATCTTAGGATGTTGAACTAGGAGACCTAAACGTGTTCCCGAATGACAATATCGCTGTGCACAGAGCCAGCTTCATGAAGATAAGCTTTACATCAGCGGTCCCCAACCTTTTGTGCACCACAGACCGGATTAATGTCAGACAATATTTTCACGGACCGGCCTCTAAGGGGGGGATAAATACAAAAAATTAAAATGATATGACCGGCATAAAAACTGATATTTTCTAAATATAATAATAATCGTGAATCCAGTGTTGTTGTTTGTTCATTTTGCTCGCTTGGGGGTTTGAATTTAGCGGTAATGTATTATGTGTTAGGGGGGCGAACAGCATCTTTAAGAAGGTAGCGGATGGAGGTAAGACGTGACCGAGACATCTTAACATGCATCTAAAGTGAGTCATAGACAGATGTGGCGGAGAGAATGCGGTAATTTTCCAAAATAAAACATCATTCAGAATCAGATAAATAAAACGTAAATAATGTAAGTTATGTATTCTTTCTGTGCGGCCCGGTACCAATTGACCCACGGACCAGTGGTTGGTGACCACTGCTTTACATGGTTTGGAGTGGAAGCTCTCCTGCTATAGAGCGCTGACCGCAACCCTGTTGAACACTTTTGAGAAGAATTGGGATGCTGACTGCTCCCCAGGCCTCCTCACCTCACCTCACCTACATCAGTACCTGACTTTACTAACACCCTTGTTGCTGAATGAGCACAAATCTTTACAAATCTGTAAAAAAAAAAAAAAATAAATAAAAATTATGACTAGTTTAAACTGGTCTTACTTATACTTTTACTCAAGTTAATATTTAATAACAGGAACCTACATTCACTGCACTGCATTCTTCAAATTAAAATTTTATTTGTCACACACATTCATACAGAGTACGACATGCAGTGAAAAGATTTTACGACCGTCCAACATTTAAACATGAAAAAGAAATAAAATATAGGGATAAAATAATTAAAAAGTATTAGGTATATCAAAATATATGTACATACACATGACTTCTAGAAAGGGATGGATGAGTATGGCAGATAATTGACAGAGAACTGATTAAAGTAATTTAGTGTCCATGTGCAGTATGGTGTGGTATAAAGCTTTCATCATTTGTTTATTTCCCGTTACTTATAATGACATCACGAGTCTGGCAATACACTGCAGTAGGGCACGCACAGTTCTGGAAGATAATGTCCAATGTAGGGGAAGAAGTGAGCTTGCCAAGCACAATCAGGGCATCCGTGGTCTCATTTTCATTCAATATTTTCGCAAATTTTTTTGCTTGCTACGTGAGTAGACTTCTTATTGGATACTTTATTGCTCTTAAGTAACTTTTAACATTATTACAAGGTGGTATCAAAAAGTTTCCTTTTACAAAAAAGCACTTTATTTATCTCTGTATATACACTTTCATCCTTCAAAATATTCCCCTCGCACAGCAATACAGTGCTTCCAGTGTTCCTGCCACTTCGGAAATATGTCCCGGGAGTCTTCGTTTCGCAGCTTCTTTTCGCACCTTTGTGCAATTCGCGCTGGAATTCCGCAACGGTGTCGAAAAGGCAACCTTTGTGGTGGATCTTCATCTTCGGGACGAGGGCAAGGTCCACAGGAGACAAATCTCAAAAGATGATGTCTTTTGGCACACTGACTTATGAAGGTCGGTGTTGCCTGTGACTGTGCATGCAGCTTTGTGCTGCCATCTGTTGGCATGTTACAAAACTAGACTCAAAACCTTTTGATAGCACCTCGTACTCTTAGGAATTCTTTTCATAAAAACAAGTAGTTTTGCTTATAATTGAGGTACATTTTTGCCGACTCTACACACCTCTGGAAGTGGAATGTTTAAAAAGCACATTCGAATCTTATGGTCAGTTGTCCACCAAGATGTTTTGTCCATTGAGTGTACAAACGGTATTAACTGCTTCGTTTGTGTCGTATATTTCATTATCTGCACTCAACCACCCTGTGTATTGTATTTACTTCCACTTCATAAATACCCATCAACTTACCTTCTAATTGGACTGATGAAAAAAATTCGAGTCTGTTTAATGTAATAATTGCACTAATTACACTTGAGGAAAGACTGCTGGCCTGCACAGTGGTGCAGCAGGTTGCATTTTGCAGCCTCGCAGCTTGCATGCTGTTCCTGTGTCCGCCTGAGTTTCCTCCAGGTGCTCCAGTTTTATGGCAACTCCCAGAAACATATCAGCAGATTAGTCTGGATTGACTAAGACAAATTGGCCGGAGGTGTGAACAAGCGTGTGAAGAATGCCTGTGTGCACAGACGCCAAGTAATGAATGGACTTGCATTCCATCCAAGATGTAATCCCGCCTCACACCCAGTGTTCCCAGGATAGACTCCTGATCCGCTACGACCCTGCCAAGGATAAAGCGCTTACTCTAGAGGAGTGAATGTATTAGCAAACACTGCTAAATGCATATTGTTTATGATTATTATTCATTTTAAATTGTTCAATCGAGGATTTAGAGGCAGCATGAGATAGAGTTGTTCTTTTGATTCTGTTTTAACATTTTGCGTCCAGCTCATGCCGCTTGTTGTCAGTGTATAAGATTCATATTAACTGTTCAGATGATGACTGAGGTTTTTTTCCCCCTGAAGATTGTTTGATGAGTAATGGGTATTGAAAAAGTCTTAAAAATTTTTTAATGGCTCTGGACTACAATTGCAATGAACAGTATTGCACTCAAGCACCCAGAAGTGAACAGTTGAAAACCTCAACAATGATGGAACTATAATAAATGGATATCCAGATGTCATTCAGATGAAGATGGGTTCCTTTTTGAGTCTGGTTTCTCTTAAGGATTCTTCCTGATATTTTCACAGGGAGTGTTTTTTTTTTTGCTGCTCTCACCACTGACTCACTCATTCTAGGTAAAAACTTATAGGGACTAATTTATGCATTTACAGTATATCCATATTCTATTCTATTTCTGTAGAGCTGCATTGCTAATGAAAGTTGCCAGAAGCCTTGTTTCTGAACCTGCATATTAGAGAACGTCTCGAATAAGTCTTTTAAAATGTAAAATGTAAAAGAAATGTCCACTTACGGAAAATTGTACCGTATCTGCAATTAAGAAGTTTTTAATGTTCATGCAGGACAAACACTGTACAGGTTTTAGTGAATGTGCTGTTACTATAGAAAAAATACCATAAGAATGAGGAAAGCAATATAAACCTGTGATTTGTCCTACAGACAGCACTATTATCAGAGCTACTGTCAGAAAATCAATCACCACCTTTAATTAACTTCAGGTTTATTTTATAAGCACTTTTAAAAAATTAACATTGTCCCTCAAATAATTATGAATATAACTTTTAATGTCGGAAATGTGTCCCTTTTACACCTAATGAGCGAGTGGCAATGACGGCAATGAAAAACTCCCTGAGATGACATGAGGAAAAAAATAGACTCAAGAGGTAACCCATCCTTTACACCGAATGTCCATTCATTATAGTGCCAGTATGATTTAGTCCCAAGCCTCTGTAGCAAACTCTTCCTATTAATTGCAGTCCAAAGCCATTTTAATGGCCCTTTAGTTTAACCCTCCACAGTAACCGCATGAATCTTTGTGCTTTACATGTGTTTGTTTGGTTTTCTAGGTTGAAGTTCCAGATTTCCAGTTAAAGAGAACTCCATTCATCTTCAGACCAATCAGATTTTAAAACTCTGAAAGGCATTTATTTGCATGCAAAATGACTCAAAAGCACCATTCATCATACCACCGACACTTTCATTGGGTTTAATTGTATGTGGCTGATTTCATCTGCCCCACATCAATGTGCTAGCATCTGTTTCACCACTTTAGAATCCAAATAAGTATCAGTGTTGTCCAAGTAAGATATTACTTATAAGGAATTTATCTTGGCAGCTGCTGCGTGCCACATGGCATGAGCTTTGTGTACTCTTTAGAGCATGTTGAGGCACCATGGTACGGCTGGTAGACTGAGCAGATGGCAAGCTCTGCCATGATGGGCATCCATGTGTGATAAAAGCACTCATGTGATGCTGAGGTTTCCCCAGAATCTCAAGCAGCATGTACTTCCTGAGAACCATCTTATTCCTTTTCCAGAGATGCTGAAAATGTGGTTATATTAACATCATATTTAAACATTATTAACTCTATGTCTCTACACCTATATCTTACCTAATATCAAAAATTTCTGGAAAAGCATGATGTAATGTCTATCTCGTGTTGTGGATATGGAAGTACTGTACATTTCAACTGAAATTGGCTGAATTATAAGGCCAGGGATGTACTAGATATAAAGAAAGGAGGAAGGCAGCAGGGTGAGAGGACTAACATTGGTGTGCAGAAGAAATAAAAGTAATGGTCCGGTAGATGATTTGTGGATATAATGTTTAGAACCTGGGAAGAAGGAAATATGAGGACTCAGCGGAGAGATATTCAAAATTATATTAAAAAAGTGGAAAGTGTTTAAACCCCTTCAACTCTCAGAATACACCTGCTTGTCCAGATACAGAATGCACTCATGAATGTACATACATACACATACATATACACATACATGATATTACTTAATAAATAATATGCTTGAAGATGAAAGACTGTATAATGCTGCAGGTTTTAAGGTGTCCGTGTGGCGTTCCATGGCATTTAATAAAGGTTTGTTATGGAAAATGTTCATGCCCAATCAAAGTTACTAAGTTACCACAAACTGTAACCTGTACAGGGCCCTGACTTCAACCTCACTCAAGATATTTGGGAGGAACTAGAATGCAGACTATGTACCAGACTTCCTCACATTAAATCAGTGTCTTACCTCACTATTATGCTTGTGCAAGAATGAGTACAAGATGCACTCCAATACACTCCCAGGGGGCTTAAATCTGGAAAATGATGTTCAAAAAGAAAAAATGTCTGGAAAAGTTTGATCTACCAGTCTAAATGACATAAGGTTTGGACTGCAAATGCAGCAATTAACCTACATAAATATTGTTCCAGTCCAACACTGCAGACGCTCATAAATATATACTAACTTCTTCTTCTTTTAGCTGCTCCCATTAGGGGTCACAGCGGATAATTTGTCTCCATACTACCCTGTCCTCTACATCTGCCTCTTTCAAATTAACTACCTGCATGTCTTCCATAAACCTCCTCCTTGGCCTTCCTCTTTTCCTCCTTCCTCCACTCTTATACATCACCCTATGCTCTTCCTTCCTCTTAAAATATGTATTCACTACTGCCAGTTCCATCCTTCTCGCAAAATCTACCACCATCTGCACTTCCACATTCCTCTCCTTAAGGCCACACCTACACATCACAACCTCATCACCTCTGTTCCCTTCACCAACATGCCCATTACAGTCTGCCCCAATCACCAATCAGTCATTCCTAGGTACACCATCTACCACTTCATCTAACTCACTCCAGAAGTTTTCTTTCTCCTCCAACTCATAACCCACTTGTGGAGCATAGGCACTGATGACATTTATCATCACCCCTTCAACTTCCAGCTTTACGTTCATCACCTATCAGAAACTCTCTTCACCTCCACTACACTCTTACTGTACTCTTCCTTCAGAATCACCCCTACACCATTTCTCTTTCCATCTACACCATGATAGAACAGTTTAAACCCACCTCCAATGTTCCTGGCCTTACTCCCTTTCCACTTGGTCTCCTGAACACACAACATATCTACCTTTCTCCTCTCCATCATATCAGCTATCTCTCTCCCTTTACCAGTCATAGTACCAACTCTCCTACTTCTCCTTTCCCTGCCGTCTCTCTAGATGTCTTTCTCCTCTTCTTTTCCTCCTTTGGCCAACAGTAGCCCAATGTTTTAATTTAACTGTATTACATGTTTTTAATTTCACTGTGCATACAGAATAATACCTTTTTATCATCCATCCATCCTTTCACCCATCCATCCATCCTTACATTCATTTATTAATTTGTTCATTTTCATTATGCAATTGATCCTGATCAGGGCCCGAATGGACACATGGAATTAGACAGCGATACACCTTTGAAAAAATTAAGGAGAAAATAAGGCACTCTACATAGACAGAGCTCAAGATCAAACCAGGAAGGCTGGAGCTTCCTTCTACCTTTCATTCTAGTTATTGAATTTTATGCTTCAAGTTGATTAGACTAAATATCCAAATGTTTATTGGATAAATGAATGAATGAATAATAAAAGAATCAATTACTGAATAAATAATAGGTTTATAAAGATTTTGTTTCATGGTAACTTGTAAATAAATATATTTATTAAAAAATAAATTTTACTAAACCAGACTACAATGCAAGTTATATACATAAATTAAATCAAAGTGTAGAACTAAGAAGCCACAAAAATGGAAATCTGCACATTGTGCAATATTAATGTGGGAGACCGAAAGACAAACCTTTTCTGAGTCACAGCTCTGCAAGAAAATAGTCTTCCCCAGTCTTCCCTAGCTCAAGCACTTTGCTGTCTGCTTAATAACCAGCCATTTCAGAGCACATGCACAAACTCTTAATGCCCTTAATCACTAACACTTTAGTAACCTAAGAGGCCAGGAAAACCGCATTTGGTCTCATCTTAGTGCTCCGAGGCACTCGCTGGATTCACTCCTTGCTTTATTACCCTTTTATAACTCCCCTTATTATATCATTCTACATTTCTTCTGGCATCTAGGGAACACTGTATGGGTTACTGTGAAGCATGTTGTATTTTTGTGTTGTTTTTTTTTTCAGAGTTGGAGCAGCTTGTGAATTTTAATGTGCTGTCAGAGCATTGTAAAGATGGCCAGGGTGGAGTGGGGTGCTGATAAAGCAAAGAAAGTGTGTGAGTGCGTGGGCAGCTGGGGAGTCCATTAGCGACTGTGAAAAGTGCAGATTGTTCTTATGGGAAAGGAAGTAAATGAGTGTGTGTGTGTGTGTGTGTGTGTGTGTGTGTGTGTGTGTGTGTGTGTATGTGTGTGTGTTTGTGTGTTACTGTAAAGGAGTGATTTTGGCACTGTGTGTGTAGACACGTGACTGTGGATGTAGTGGGGGGATGTTTACATGGTTGAAGTACAGCTGTGACAGTTGCATTAGTATATCTCATGAAGTGTGTGTGTGTGTGTTACTGTGTTTATTAACATCTTTTCATCAAAGAGTGCATCTGTTTGCAAGGAGAGAGATTTTGTTCTGCACAACTGCCTTTTCAATTTAATGTGATCTGCCGATGAGCCTATGTGTTTAATACCAGACTCTCTATCCCTTCCTCCCTCTCATCTTTTTTATAAGATGAAAGTAAACTCCTGCTTGTTTTGTGTATGACTAATGGTGACTGGCTCCCTAGTAGTTGGGGGGGGTTAAAGAATACTTCCCAACTATTATACAAATAAGGCCGAAAACAAATTTGAGTATGATGAAACATATTTAAGTATGATGTGCAGTATGTAAGAGCAATGAAATTGGTGAGTACAGCATACATATAAAGTATATTCAGCGCCTGTGAAAGGTATGGAAACCCGTTCTATTTCTATGCAACAAACGAGGTAATTTAATGGCATGAAGATTTACGTTGACCAAACTAATATATAGATCATACCTGGCACACAATACTGTCATTTGCACTACCATGCACTGTCACACTTTATGTACATTACTGATCTGTATCCCTATTTATTACCCACACTGTCTATACTGTCTCATATTGTCTGTATTGTCTTGTCTTGTCTGTTTTGTCATGTATAGGTTTTATTTATGTCTGTACTTTTGAGAGTCACAAACAGCTGGAACCAAATTCCTTGTGTGTGTCAACACACTTGGCCAATAAACCTGATTCTGATTCTGATTCTGATTCTGAGATGTACAGAGGTCACGTTGTGTGGAAGAAGTTGATGCTAATTAGCCACAGTTCACGTGGAATTGCATTCTGGTGAAGTATGGAATGGTAGCCATGTGGGTTCAGGATTACTTTCACCCGGAATAAGTCGCCAACCTTCGCTGCTCCAAAACAACCCCAACCATTAAGCTTCCACCTCCATGTATAACTGTGAGTGTGAGGCAGTCTGCTAATATCTCTCCTGTTCTCAGTCTAACATAAATTCTTCTGTTAGAGCCAAAAATGTCAGAACACAGAACTTACTTCCAGTCACTCACTTTCCAATTTTTTTTGCGTTTTACCTAAACAAAAGGAACATGCATGTGTCTCAAAATAAATAAAAGACTAGGACTTTCCAAAGCTTTTGACAGGCACTGAACGGATACCTTTCCCTATAAGTAAATGTTATTTATGTAGAGTAAAGGAATTTGATGTTTGCATTCAGTGATGAGTTTCGGGGGCAGAGTGTGAGCAACTTTACAGAAATAACTAGATTAAGGATATAAATTGTAAATTTAATAAGTGAATTAGTCCCTATAAGCTTATTCCTAATTAGCAGAGGTGATGGTGGTGAGAAAATAAAACTCTCTGAGACAATCTGAGAATGAATCCTTGAGGGAAACGAGGCACACAAGGGAACCCCTTCTCATCTAGGTGACAATGGAAATACATTTATTATAGTTTCATCATTGCTGAGGTTATTAACTGTGCACTGATAGACACCTGAGTGCAAAACTATTGTTTTATTGACAATTGACTATTGTCAATTGTAGTTTTTAGCCATTGTCATAGTTTTCTTCTCCAGCTGGGCTCATGCGAGAAACAGGTGTGGAAACTTATAACATTCTTTTATAACCACTTTATCTTTGTAAAGCTGCTTTGAGACAATGTCCATTATTAAAAGTTCTCTACAAATAAGAATTAATTAAAGTGATTTGAATTGGAAACATTTAATTTGTTCTCAGTAGCATGTTGTACCTGTTAGTACTAATACTGATTGTCTGTTCATGGTGTCCCATGCTCAGTGTTACCCACCTGTGAGGCCTTGCAAAACTGCATAAATAAGGTTCTGTATAAGTACAAATCGAATGACTCATTCATTTACATTACATTTACGACATTTGGCAGACACGGTCTTTCAGAGCAGCTTACAATTATCTCATTTTCACAGCTGAGCTGTTGAGGTTTTAAGGGATTTGCTCAAGAGCCCAGCAGTGGCAGCTTGGTAGATTTGAACTAAAGAGCTTCTGTTGAGAAGCCAAACTTCTTAACTACTGAGCTTTGACTTTCAGTATCACTTCATTCACAATAGCTCATGCAATACATAAAAATTAATTCCAAATTCACCAAATCTATGTTCAAATCACCTTCAAAATAGTCCCCTTGCACAGCAATACAGCACTCCCAGCATTCCTGCCACTTCTGGAATGTGTCCTGGAAGTCCTCTTTTGGAAGAGTGTCGAGCACCTTCAGATATTCGCACTGGATCTCCGCATTGGTTTCAAAACGGCGACCTTTGAGCTGGATCTTCATCTCAGGGAAGAGCACAAAGACTGCAGGAGACAAATCTAGGGAGTAGGGTGAGTGCAGAAGTGAGATCGTGTCGTTTTCGGTGAGAGTTAGGTGACAGGGTGCATGTAGCCAGAATTGCAGATGCAGTAACGCATGTGGACATGATAGCACCAGTTGCACAGCTCCCTATGTACACCGCACAATGTCTTTTGGTCAGTGCTCCCTGGGACTGTGCGTGCAGCCTTGTGCTGCCATCTGTTGGCATATTACAAAACTAGTCTCAAAACCTTTTTATACTGCCTCGTATGGTAATGCATTGCCAGTCTATGACTGGTGCATTAACCTAGGTCAGGTGTCCCAGCATTGCATTCACAAATTATAAGGAAATGAGTAAGAACATCACCAAGTACAAGACACCTCCCCCACTGTCTGTGAGGAATCAACCACTGGCTAAAGATCTGAATGTGTTTTACTGCCCCCACCCCTTCTGATTTGCACTTCACACATTCACCTACCCCCCTGCAGCCCCCCTTCCTGCCTCCCTCTCCATTCAACCTGTGCTTAAGGTATGTGTAAAGGATATGAAACAGGTCTTCTGAAGACAGACAACTAGGAAAGCTTAAAGCCCAGGCTGTGTTTCACCTGCCTGTCTAAAGGTCTGTGCTGACTAACTGGCCACCATCTTCACACAGATCTTCAACAGATCACTGCAGCTGTGTGTGTTTCCCTGCTGCTTCAAATGCTCCACTATCATTTTCGGTCCCCAAAATCACTGGACTTAATGATTACAGACCTGTCACTCTCATATATGTGGTATAAAGTCATTTGACTGGGATTCTTCAACATCTTGATAGACCTGAGACCTACTCTAGGTTTTTATTTGTAGACTTCAGTTTGGGCTTTAATGTCATCACTCTTGACCTTTTCTCAGCCAAACTGACCCAGCTCTCTGTGCCCACCCCAATCTGTCAGTGGATCACCAGCTTCCTGACAGATAGGCAGCAGATAGTGAGGCTGGGCAAATTCACATCCAGGACTCTCACTATCAGCACTGGTGCTTCTCGGGGTTGCGTTCTCTTCCCCACTGCTCTTCTGTCTGGTGCAATCACAACAACCTGGAGCTCAACACGATCAAAACAGTGAAGATGATCGTGGACTTCAGTAGAAATCCCCCAGCACTCCCCCCACTCACCATCATGAACAGCACTGTAACAACAGTGGAGTCATTCCAATTTCTGGGTACCACCATCTCTCAGGACCTGAAGTGGGACAATCAAATTGACTCCATTGCTAAAAAAGGCCCAGCAGAGGTTGTATTTTCTTCACCAACTGAGGAAATTCAACCTGTCACAGAAGCCGCAGAAACAGTTCTACTTGACCAGGAGTCTGTCCTGTGTACATCCATAACTGTCTGGTTTGCTTCAGCTACCAAATCAGACATCAAGAGGCTGTAGCGGACAGTCAGGACTGCTGAGAGAATCATTGGTGTCTTTCCTGCCCAACCTCCAATATCTTTACCCCTCCAGAGTGTGTAAAAGAGCTTAGAAAATCACTTTGGACCCTACAAACCCAGCCCACTCTCTTCAAACAGTTGACTTCTCCACCAGAACAGCCAGGCACAAAAACTGATTTTTCCCCCACAGGCTATACTCAGCCTATACAAATCAAATTAAAATATTCATAACTACACTTTGTCCACCATAACTGACAGATTTATACATAGAATCCGAATGGTACATTTGTAAACTGCACACTTGTAAATAACATCTGTACATTCATTTAAACAATTTTTCTACTTTTATATATTCTGTATATATTGAATTATTATTGTTAAATAATCTACTGTGCAATTCCTATGTATGTCTGCATATATCGTATGTTGAACTATGTCTGTACTTTCTTGAACTATGTTAAGCTACTTCTGATTCTGATTCTGATCTGAAAAGAAACCCAGCTGGTATAACTGATTTGTCAATTTATTGGAGTATTGTGGCTCTGGCCACCATACTGAGAGAAATACTTGGTCCTTCTGTCACTACCTATATGACAGTTTTCCTAAATCAGCAGAGAATCAGGTTTGATTATTGCTGCAATGTATGTAGAAAGTAAAAAAAAAAAAAAAAAAAAAAAAAAAAAAAACTAAATGTAATTATATTCCCCAGGCTGATGACTAGCTGACTATTTTCAAAAGATAAATCTTTCATATAGCTTCTAATCTTGGATGAGAAAAACAACTGCTGTTTTTTTTTTTTAAATAGGACACATGCAATACCTATTTCTAATGTGTTCGAAGATCAGGATAAGGGAAATTTAGTATTTAATGGTGCGTGCATGTATAGGCACCAGTGGTGGTGGTGATGGGAAACATTAATTAGGTGTACAGGGGGAAAAACAACATTTAAATGCTAATTTCCGATGACTATCGACAACATTTATAGCTTTTGCAAACAATTATTAAGTTGCAACCTGGTCGGGGTGAACCCTAGCAGCAAGCAGAGCACAAATAGGACATTTTCCTCATCCATATTATGTGCATTTACATATATCCATGCATTTATAATAGCTTTAAAAATGACTGAAACCCTTCCAAACCCACAGGATACCAAATGGAACAGCATCCAGTCTATGCTACAAATATGTATACCACTAACAGTTGAAAAAGTGGATACAAATGGGTGTGTTCTGGGACAATTTAACATTCTACAGCAGAAACAAATCTTGCTTTTCATATTTGCCCTGTATCCCTTTGGTTTAGGGGTTAAAAAAAAATCACATGTACGTACGTATTCACAGCAATGCTCAATACTTTGTTAACGCACCTTTTGCACCAATTACACACTCAAGTCTTTTTGAGTATGATGCTACAAGCTTAGCACACCTATTTTGGGGCAGTAACATAAGAAAATGTGAGAAAAGTGAAGCGCTGTGAATACTTTCTGCATGCACTGTATGCATTTTATGACACATATGCTAGAATACAATGATCAAGAAATTCTTTCATTCAGCCATCACATTAATGAGTTCTTTAAGATTTGTGGTAGTTTTGAAATGCCAGTTCCCATACTGGCATGCTTTTGGGAAGCGAGAGGAAACTGTGGAACCTAAATGAAAGCCCCAGAGACAGTAAAAACATGTGAAACATAGACAGTAAACCCATGATCACGATTAAGCCAGGCACCCTGAAGCTGTGAGACAGCAGTAACAAAATCATACGAAAACAAATGATATCGCAAATTCGTTAACAATAATCCTAATGATGCTTTTGCCCACTTTTGGACACTTTCCAGCCAGCTTCATTTCACTCTGGAGACATTTTCCAAATAAGCTGAGCATTTCTTGGTTCTTCCTTAAACTGTTACCTCAACGTTGGAGGCACACAATTGTATAGGACGTCTTTGGAAGCAAAAGAATAAAAATTTCCCTTTACTTGAACTAGGTGACCCAAATGTGTTCCAATGTGATAATGTTCTTGTGCACAAAGCCAGCTCTATGAACAGATGGTTTACATGGGTTCTAGTGGAAGATCTTAAGTGGCCTGCTCTGACCTCAACCCTATTGAACACCATTGGGATAAATTGGAACTCGGAGTCTACCCCGGGCCACATATTTATAAAACGTATTATTTTTTAGTAGAAATTTTAAACAAGTACACTCCAAAATCTAGTGGAGCATCTTCCCAGAAGAGTGGAGGTTATCATAACAGCAAATGGGAAGGAAATGTGGAATGGGAAGTTCAAAAAGCACAATATCATATTATAGTAAGTTTTCCCACAAACTTTCGTCCATATAGTTTATCAAATTAACTTCAATATGATGAAATATCCTGTCCTAATGTGACACATAACTATTTCTCTGGGAACGCTTTTCTTTCATCTCACACACTTATACTTTGGATCCCTACTACAAATCTCTACTTTGGAAATATCATGTTTTTGATTTAGCATTGAAAGCAGGCAGCACCAGGGGAAAGCTTTCAGCAATAGTAATAAAGCAACTACAGCAGCAGAATAAAGTACAGTCTACTGGCAATAGCGGAAGTGGTAGCTCAGTATAGTTAAGGCTTTGAGTTGCTCATCAGAAGGTTAGCGGTTCAAGCCCTAGTATCACCATGCTGTCACTCTTGGGCCCTTGAGCAAGGCCCTTAACCCTCTGTGCTCCTGTATTATGGCTGACCCTGCATTCTTACCCCAGCTTCCTAACATCGCTGTGGTGTGTGCTGTAATGTATATTTGATAATTTTCTCCCTATTTAGATGAATGCAAAATTGCAACAGTGACCATGTAACTTGTAACTGTGACCGTACTTTGTGGGGTTATGTTATAAAGGATAAAAAAAACGACAAACAGATTTTCCTCTTCACACAATAATAATCACTTGATCACAAATGTGAAATTTACACTTATGTGTTTCTTTTATGCATTGCACCTGTTATGCTTCAAATGTGAAAATTTACAAGAATCTTTCATGGGAATAGACACATCCATACTGGACATTTGAAGAGTAAATATTCGATGTGTCAGCGTCCATGATAGTCTTTGGTTCCTGTTGTTGGCTGACAGAAGTGGAACCCAATGTAGTCTTCTGCTTTTGTAGCACTAATGTTTTGTAGCACTAATGTTTTGTAGCACTAATGTTTTGTAGCACTAATGTTTTGTGCATTTTTAAATGCCTTTTTGTTCACCATGGTTGTAGTTACTATTCTTCATAGCAGCTTCAGCCAATTCGCCCATTTTTTATATTAATTTCATTGCACAATTTTTGTCCGGCACAATTATGCGTAAAAACTCCAAATACTATGGTGCATAAAAACTCCAGAGAATTTGCAGTTTTTTAAATACTTAAACCAGCCTTTTTTTAAACATCTGTGCCACAATGAAATGTACAGAGATCAAAAAAAAATTCTTCATTCTAATGTATATACATAGATAGATAGATAGATAGATAGATAGATAGATAGATAGATAGATAGATAGATAGATAGATAGATAGATAGATAGATAGATCTTTTATTTTCCATATGAAACATTACATACATTACTCGCAAATCTTCACCTGAATTGATGTTTGAAATGTGCAATGTCAGGGCACAGGGTGACAAAATAATGCAGGAATTATGTGCTGCTGTTTTGTTACTGACACAATACATATTCCTTTGTTTACTAGTGGTTAAACAGTTCCAGGCCACATGTAATAATAATTACATAATGCAAGAAAATGAAGAAACCTGTCAACTTCCTTAGGGAAAAGTGAACATACAGTAATGTAAATTGAAATGAAAATGTTCATCCAAAATTTCCAGGTCATGCACAGATAAGGCAGTCAACAACGATATCCAAAAATCATTACGGGTTCAAGGTCGAGGTCACAGACAGCGATTTTTCTCACAATATCCACATCTAAGCAAGTCAATCTAAAATAAGAGAAATCAAGAAACTAAGCAGGTTTCTACATGGAATAGCAAAAGCCTCATAATTGAAATACTCTATAACAGGAAATAAAATGCACTTATGGACCATTATGATAGATGTGACAGAACAATGCATGTTTTTCCATGTGATCCAACATGATGACCACATTTACGTGTAAAAAAACGTATAATCCTACATGAAATGTGTATGATGTTTCCATAAGCGAAAGGAGAATGCAATTTTTTTGAGAGAGATCTGAATGTGTAACTTGCAATGATGACCTATAGGATATGCAGCACAAACACTCATTCCATGCTGGTATGAATAACAAACACAATATCTATGAATGAGAGAGAGATTAAGAGGAAAAGGAGGATAGGCACAGGCTGTATACCCTGTGGTTGGCATGGTAACTGCTGTGCCTTTGCTACTTGTCATTTGTCCATATGGATATTTGCTGTCTTTTAGAAACCGATTCTAACCTTTTTGCTTCACAAAAGAAACAAAAACATTCGTTCATGCTGTATCTCTAAGCAGCTAAGTTTCGTTCTCAATGCCTAGAGAGAGAATGAGAGCGCCTCATCCCCTGTCTGTTGTCTCATACTTCCTATTTTCCCAAGGGTCTCGCTTTATCTATCTTTCTGCATTGGTATTTGGCATTCTCCAGCTAATCTTGGGCAGGGATTTTTTTTATAACCTTTGACATTTTTTAATTAATGCTGTCTGGTGGCTCTGAACTTTAATATCATGTCTATGTTTCTTATGCCACCTATCCACCACTGTCCCCCAACCTTTGTCTCTGTTCTTTGTCCAAGAAGTGTAGTCCGTCCTCATCATCAGGACCATTACCAGGACTATTGTTCCTTAAATGCCAGAAAATCATTTTACATTTTCATTGTAAATGAGCTTCATGCCTAATACTAATTGACTCCAGCTGCTGTTTGTCATTTGTCAGAAGAAAAGGTTGTCCATTCATACATCATAGTCTGAGGAGCTTGACAATCTATGGAATTCATAGAATATAGCAACAGCTCCTCCTCTGCTACAGATTCACTTTGATCAACTCTTCCTGGAGTTCTACCGAGCGTCAAGATAGATACGAATCCCTGAGCACAGATTATATATGTGAAAATTATATGTCACATTTCGAAAGATTATATTTTGGAAACATCTGGAGATGCCCTAGGAGGAGCCACACCAGGAAAAGTGGGAAGTCAAATGAAAATAAATAAATTGAAGAATTGAAGAAATTCAATCAAAATCTGAACTTAATTTCATTTGGAAAAAGGCAACACACAGATATTATTATAACCTTGTTTTGACTTCAGTCTAAATTTGTTCATGTAAATTAACATATTGTAATGTTGCAACACTGGACCATTTTCTTACTAACTTGTATATTTCACTCACATTAGCCTTGGAAATTGGCCTAGGGATTATAGATATAATAAGATTTGTTTGTAATATTGTCTCTGTTTAACCTGGTTTATAATAAATAAATCTGGGACAATTTCAATCTCATATGGAATAGTGTGCTGTGCCGCATTGTGCTGTATTGACCGTATGGGAAAAACATCTTTGTGGCTTTTAACTCTAGAGTAGTTGTTTTTTTACTGATATGAAAGCAATTAGTGACCACTGCTGCAGACACATGGTGGGCTGACTAGATTACATTACCAAGTTTTTTTTTCACTCTTTTAGCTTGTCTCAGCTTTTCTGCTTTCAGGACACTGTGGATTCATATTCAGTTTCAGGGCTGATTGTCCTGGCTTTTACTTTGTGTGTGTGTGTGTGTGTGTGTGTGTGTGTGTGTGTGTGTGTGTGTGTGT
>JAAIIK010000164.1:581285-594869 GCA_014706435.1 Silurus glanis
TATAATATAATATAATATAATATAATATAATATAATATAATATAATAATAATAATATAATTATCCTAGCTACAAGTGTGACACCCCTAATCTAACTCTTTTTTGAAGCACCATTTGATTTTATTACCTCACTCTTTCTGGGTAAAGATGGCACATCCTGACTGGGCAATTTTCAAAATTTATTTTTGTTTACAATAACATTCTTCATCCATCAGATTTCAAATGTGTCTCCTTTAAACAAACCTGCTTCAGGTCACCTACAGACTTTGTGTTGGATTCAGGTCTGGGTTTTGGAAAGGGCATTCAAACTTATTGATCTTACGTTGAAGCGATTCCTTTGTTTATTTGGATGTATGCTTTGGGCTATTGTTGTTCTGAAAGGTGAAATTCCTTTTCATCTACAGCTTACTAGCAGACCCCTGAAGATTTTGTACTAAAACAGACTGGTACTTGTAGTTATTCATGATTTCATCTGATCTTTATTTAGGGTGAATCCTAATAATATCATTGATGACATGTATAATTACTTTTGTACATAAGATTAAATGTGATTGGTTTATTGAGAACACAGCCACATCTCCAACTGCATACACTTATTCAATCAAACTTACTATTTTTTATAGGCTGTAATTTCACAATTAGGGTGGAAAATCTTATTTTAAAATGTAAATACAAAGTTTGTTGACACCTGACCATAAGATAAGGTATTAAATAGGGTTGAGGTCAGAACTCTATAGTAGGGCACTCAAGATCTTCCACTCCAAACCATGTAAACCATATGTTTATGGAGCTTGCTTTGTACCCAGGGGCATTGTTATGCTGGAACAGGTCTTTTTTGGGTGTCCTAGTTAACATTTTATGTTACCGCATTCAAAGACATTCTATAACAATGGTGTGCCTCCAACTGTGTGGAAACAGTTTGGGGAAGAACCACATATGGCTGGAAAAGTCAGGTGTCCAAATAATCTTGTACATATAGTACATTGGAAAGATTGTTTATTTCTTTGTTGTCAAATGTAATATTGAAGCAAAATAATATAGAAATAAATTAAAACATACACACGTGGACAAAATTGTTGGTACCCTTCGGTCAATGAAAGAAAAACTCACAATGGTCACGGAAAAAACTTTAATCTGACAAAAATAATAATAAATAAAAATTCCAGGAATGTTAACCAATGAAAGTCAGACGTTGCTTTTCAACCATGCTTCAACGGAATTATTTAAAAAAATAAACTCATGGAACAGGCCTGGACAAAAATGATGGTACCCCTAGAAAAGACTGAAAATAATGTGACCAAAGGGACATGTTAATTCAAGGTGTGTCCACTAATTAGCATCACAGGTGTCTACAATCTTGTAATCAGTCAGTGGGCCTATATATAGGACTCCAGGTAGTCACTGTGTTGTCTGGTGACATGGTGTGTACCACACTCAACATGGACCAGAAGAAGCGAAGGAAAGAGTTGTCTCAGGAGATTAGAAAGAAAATTATAGACAAGCATGATAAAGGTAAAGGCTATAAGACCATCTCCAAGCAGCTAGATGTTCCTGTGACTACAGTTGCACATATTATTCAGAAATTTAAGATCCATGGGACTGTAGCCAACCTCGCTGGACGTGGCCGCAGGAGGAAAATTGATGACAAATCAAAGAGACGGATAATCCGAATGGTAACAAAAGAGCCCAGAAACACTTCTAAAGAGATCCAAGGTGAACTCCATGCTCAAGGAACATCAGTGTCAGATCGCACCATCCGTCGTTGTTTGAGCAACGACGTATATTCACATATATCAATATAAAAAAAACAATGATATATAAATAAGTACATCTAACTGAAGTCGGGTATATATCAGCAATATATTGCTAAATGAAATGAAGATTATCAAAATGTACAACTTTTTTATTGTTATATTATCAGCAAATCCTATTTTCTTTATAATTAGTATTAATATCCTGCCCCAATAGTTAATTGTGTACACAAATTAATGAGGTCATTAAATCATAATGCATGCACTGAATGTAGGTTATTTTATCATTAACTCGTTATTTTAAGCTGTCACATTAACCTCTATTGGCATGATATGGAATGATATTTACAATTAGCAAAAAACATGAATTACAGCACAACATAAGGTTTAGGCAGTAAACCTGGAATTAACATTACATTTTGCTTTACTAATCACACACAAATATTACACAATAATATATTTCAATGTAAGAATTGTACAGAATGAGGAATATATGGCATGGTATAAATAGTGTACAGAATGGTTGGTCGTAAAAGGGGACAGAATTAGGGTAAAAATACACAGCTGGAAAAAAAATGATGCAAAAATCTGACAGCGTATTATTGTGGGGAAAAAAGAACACACAATGCCACTCCTACTGCTTTTCCTTCTAAAACTAGTCCCAATTATCTATTCCCACCCAGACTTAAGATCAACATCACTACTGTCTCCTGGCATGTATATTCATTAAGGATCAGTGTAGCTTACCATAGCTTGGCAACAAATATGGACCCATGGCTCTTAGTAACTTGGCAAAGTGTGCGTAGCACAATTGCTTTAAGTCTGTATGGGAAGCCCAGCCATCCCTTTAAATTATATTTAAATGCAACAGCAACGTTTCTATATTAAATGTAGAAATGTGTCAGTATTAGTCATTACTCTTGTTTAAATGCAATATTTTAGTGATGGAATGATCAAAAATCTTACTAGAGTAATTAAAAGTGAACTGCTTTTGATAGACAATGGTGTAGGGAGTGTAAAATATATATATATTATACAACACTTCTTGTTTCAGAAGAATTGTTTAATGCTCTTTGGATAAATGGGAGTGCAGGAGTGTGGGTTGCTGGACACACAAACCTTGTAGCCAACTGCCAGTCACTGAAACAGACTCACCGAACAGAGTAGTGGTCAGTTGTTGTTTAAAACTCTGTAATTAATAAGTATTGTAAATATTTAGTAAATAACTTGTTTCATAAATGTGTTGAGGATTTATAGATCTAGTTACTTATTTAGGACTACTACTGTCTGCTGGAAACCCTAGCAACAACAATATTTGCTGAAATGTTCAGTGGCAAATGTCCATAAACTGAGATTGAATGGTGAATGGTTTTACCTAAGGAACAAATGGCCATGTTGCACAACTCAAAGATACTGTACTGCAAAACAAACCAACCAGAGTTATTAACAAAGCATGTTGGCCGTATTTGAACACAATTAAAAATTGTATTCGGAGATAGGATACACACATACATTATATTGCTGTTTTAACATCCCATTTCTAAACCATGGGCATTAATATACAAAAATAATTGGCTTTCCTCTAGATTTTAGAATGTCCCAGTTCATCCAAAAGGTGTTTAGTGGGGTTTTCATTCAGTGATCAGTGAAGACCACTAGAGTTTTTCCAGAACTATTTTGGCAAAGCATATCTTTACAGATCTTATCATAATTACATTTTTATTTTTGTGACTATTAAGGTTACTATGAAGTATCTGATGCTTTGGAGTTCCAAACTCAGGCTGCGAGTAGCAACCGGAATAAGGCAGGCAGTTGGAGAATGCATTTAGTTGCTAAATTGGCAAATTGCAGTCCTAGATTTCCTAATCCCCTGTAAATATCTGCAGAACCTTCTGAAGGGACACAAACAGAGATGCAAGGTGATTCAGTCATTGGTGATTCATAGGATCCTACCCACTCACCTGCTCATGTTCTAGAAGTGATGCTAGTGGGGATGGAATGACAGTGAATGTACCAAGATGTCCCTGTGGTTCTATTGTCAAGTTCCTCACGAATCTCAGGTCTGCCAAATTCAGCTATAGACCAAAGCGCCATGTGCTACATTCATTTCTGTTGGCCATTGTATTGCACTGCAGGGAATATTCCTCCATGGCTTAGGCCTTCAATAGTTGTGGAGCTGCTGGGAATTTCCAATCAAGAAGAAATACCCATTTTTGTTTAAGCCTAAAGGATAACATTTGAAGTCTGCACATGGTCCTGTTGTGACCTCCTTATCCAGACTTGGACACTACTATGAAGATCCAGTTCTTATTTGGTGCTTGTCAGATGAAATACTTTATCCCGCTGCCTATAGTACAATCTACTTT
Organism: Silurus glanis; assembly: GCA_014706435.1. Taxonomy (NCBI): domain Eukaryota; kingdom Metazoa; phylum Chordata; class Actinopteri; order Siluriformes; family Siluridae; genus Silurus; species Silurus glanis. The sequence goes on from JAAIIK010000164.1 coordinate 585,402, forward strand.
AACTAACAGTAAAGACAAACAGTTGGTGGTGGGGTGAGGGAGAAGGGTCTAATCTTCTTGTAAAAAATGTGCAGACACTTGCAAAAGTTCAACAAGTAAATAGTTATAAGGCTATGGCAGGGGATTATGTGCAAAAGATGAGTACACTAAGTATATACACACAGGTGAAATATTAGTGTAGATGTGTGAAAGGCACAACATGTGAAGAGAATGAGGAATATTTACAATATGTGCATTGTATGTACAACTGTACAGAAGTTATACACAGTGATTATACAGTGTTCCAGTGGGGTAGTGTAGAAATCAGTAGGGTGATGATGGATGGGGAAAAATAGCCGGCATTGAACCTGCTGTTTCAGGTGCTTATGTTCCTATATCGCCTTCTTGATGGAAGAAGGTTAAACAGTTTGTGACTGGGATGTGAGGAGTCCTTGATGATGTTGTGAGGTGCCCTGATGCCCTACGTTTGCATGGAGTTCTCTTTTATTGGAGTCCACTATGTTCAGTTATGAATGGTTTGACATCAACAGCCTAAAGTTCCATGAAATTACTGAGCAACACAAAAACTTTAAGGATGGATTTGGACTTAATATTAACAGTTTACTACATTGGTTCAGGACCACAAGTTGCATTTAATCACCTGTCACTGCAAACCTTAACATTGAGAAACTGTTATGAATGGACATTCAGTGCCATCCTGATGAGGATAGGTTTTCTTTTGAGTCTGGTTCCTCTAAAGGTTTCTTCCTCATGTCATCCTAAGGTTTTTCTCTGCCACGGTCAGCACTCATTAGGGACAAACTCACAATTTGACTGACTTATACATTACCGCTTTATCTTTGTAAAGTTGCTTTGAGACAATGTCCATTGTTAAAAGCATTTTCCAAAAAAAAGAATTGAATTTGATTGAATTTATTTGAAGTCTTTCTATGGTAAAGTTAAATGAGCAAATTGTCTGCTTCTGGACCAAAGGGGCAAGCTGATTACTGAAGCCAGCTTCTCTTACCCTTAACCACCTTCTCTCATCCTGACTGCTCGCTATGTTACGACACACATCCAGACAATCGTATGTTTTGAAATGTAACCTAGTAACCTAGTGTAACCTAGTAACAACCTAATTAAAAATGCACTAAATTACTCAACCCAATTTGAACAGTGCAAACTGTAAGAAATCTGGCTACCTCTTGGCAAAACTGAACGTTCCCAACAGGAGGTCACCTCATTTAGTTTCAACAGCTTTACTGGCAGCCTCAATGAGAGGGATTTCTCACTAAGCAGCCACACTCATCCTCTCTTGGTCAGATCTTTGACCTAGTTAGAAGTGACATCTCTATGTTGTCTCTTTGATGTCACAAGAGTCTTTTTTTTAATTCTGGAGTTGCATAAACAAGATAATGTAATTGGTCCATGAGCTGCTACGCCAAAATGTTCTCCCTTCATACCTGCATTCTTTAACATAGAACCTGTCTACATTTCACAGCTGCCCAAATGATTTGCTTTGAAAACTTCTGGCCACTGCCTTAGATGTTCTGAAAAGAGTCTCACTGCATACCAAGCCAAAACATGTCCTTGCTTTCTTTAAGTAAGCATTTTATCTTGCTCCAGAATTGTGTTATGTTTCCAGGAGTATTATGTATGTGTACATGACTTGTGAAATGGCATGGGACAACTTGAGCACCATTAAGTCAAGAACATGGCCCCAAGGTGTTGCATACTACTTCAACAGTACCAAAAAGAGCAAAAATAACAATCTTTTTTGTTTGTATAATTCTGAGATGAAGAAAAATTCCTTGATAAAATTTAGTTTTAGTAATCTTCAGTGATTCTTAATTCTCTAGATAATTCCTGCAAGGGCTAATTCCTGCAAGGTCCAGTTTGTAGCTTGGTAGTTATGGCATTGAAATTTGGATCTAAAGGTCATGAGTTCAAATCCCAGCAACACCAAGCTATCACTTGTGGGCCCCTGAGCAAGCTCCTTTGCCCCTGTTGTGCTGCTCCTGGGAGGGATCTTCCCTCTCAGGCAGGGGCACCGTGGTTGACCCCCACCTTGAGTTATAGAGGATGTGGCTGTGGCCCCTGAGAGGGCACAGCTCTTATCAACTGGTCTCTCTGCTGAGGTAGTGGAGCTTCCTCCATGTGGAGGTTGTACACCACGAAATGGTGCCTGTTCACTGCGTTGTGCGACCAGCACCATTTGGACCCAGTTAACTGCCCGGTTGATTCAGTGCTGGTATGCCCGGGTATGTTCCTAAGGGGCCCTTGGTTCCTCCACGAACCATCATGCTGCAGGCATCCTCCTCTATTTTAGGCACCTGACCAGGAGAAGCTTAACCTTTAAACCATACACCTCACAAACGTCTGTAGGTTACGTATGTAACCCTGGTTCCCTAAGAGAGCAAAACACTGCGTCAACAACGCTTTAGGAACGGCACTGCATGTCCATGCTTTAAATTACCGGCGGGGTAACATCACGACCAGGAAGCTATAAAAGCACATGCGGTTGAGCCAACGCTAGCTTCTGAAAGGAGAAGGAAGCGCTACAGGGATTCAGGGAGTGTGGCCCAGAGACGCAGCATCTCGTTCCCTCAGGGAGCTTTTATAGCTTTCCTGAGGGAACGAGACGCTGCGTCTCCGGGCCACACTCCCTGAATCCCTGTAGCGCTTCCCTCTGAGGGAACGAGACGCTGCGTCTCTGGACCACACTCCCTGTTTTGTTCCCTTAGGGAACCAGGGTTACATAACGTAACCTAGAGACGTTTGTGAGGTGTATGGTTTAAAGGGGAAGAGAAATTCCTTGACCATTGTCTTATCCTAGATTTCCACAACAGACACCTGGAGCCTCTTTGTTTGGATGGGAATTTTCCACTTTCTGGACTAGTTTGTGTACCTTTTGTTCGTACTTTGGTACGACATTTCAAAGCCTGTATAATTTGTTTGAGATTTTACATTCATTACTCTCGCTCTGGTTTTCCTGATTTTTGCTCCATTTAGTGTGTGTATTTTGTCTCTGTAGGTTCAGTTGGTATTTTGACCTTTTTGTGTGGGTTTTTGCTTACTCTTAACCTTTTTTTTTATTTTTATTTCAACCTTTAGTTGCCCCTGATATTACAGTAGATAAAGAGTTCTATTACAGGATTCAAGTATTTTATTTTCACAAATAGAGCAGCAGTGATTTTTTTTTTGCACCACACAGACAAAGCATTAAATGAGCAAATGTTATATTAGGCTTATTCTAACAGAAGTAGACAGTGATGCACTGCATTGATGCCATTTATACATGCAGCATTTCCTGCCATAATCTTTTTATGTTGAGGTACATACATCTGAATTGTAGTCAAAAGGGTCAAGAATTCTTATTCCTTGTGGATATACATATGATTTGTTTATTTATTTATTAATTATTTATTAATATTTTATTTAATTATTTGTATATTGATTTAGATATATAGGTAGACATGACCAGAAAAATCATTGCAGATCTAAGTCTGTAGTAATATCATTTTCATATAATAACTGGAAAATGTTTGTTACATAAATGTATGGTGTAGAAGTAAGAGATAAATGGGTCGGCTCTCTGTTTATTATATCATGAAGGTGGTTTGATTAATTTTCCATGATGGAGAACAATTTGTGTTTAGTGACTTCTAACTTCTTACTATCTCCAAGATTTGTCCAATGATAGTTCAAGCTGTTTCAGATGAGTTTGTTGATCCTGACTCAAATGCTGCTCCCCTAGCAGACCACAGCACAGTAGATGTCGCTTGCCAGAATCTTAATGCATACATTGATAAATCTGTGCTTCAGTGTTGTACACAGCATCAGCATTGGCCCTTCAGTCAATGTAATGCGCTTTGGGAACGCGCCTGCGTTGTCCATGCTCTGAATAATGTCTGTAATCAGTCTGTATTCTGCTAGGGAGCTGAGTTCCTTGTGAAACCGGTAAGCTAGGAGCTCCTGTATGTCGTCCATAGAGAAGCTGAAGAAGCTTGGCCACCCGATGAGCATAAAGCCCCACCGTCCAGTAAGCTCGACGAGTGGTTAAAGCTCCTGGCGTCAGAGCCTCCATTTCGGGGTCTGCCATTTTTCCCTGACCTGCACACCGAGGTGTTCAGGTCCTGGGTGTGGCCCTTCTCGGCCCGCCCCTTTAGCCCTAAGACCGTGGTGTACTCCAACGTCATAGGGCTTAGGGCTCACAGCTATGGAGTTATTTCTCTCCCCAGGGGTGGCATCCTCCCTTAAGACCCCAACACTACCCACCAGCCTCTGCGTACATTGTCAGCGCTGGTAGGGAAGGCTTACGCCTGTGGGAGCTGGATGTGGGAGACATCTGTGGCTCACCCTGTCAGAGATTTTTTACAGGGACAAAGCCGTGCTGCTGGATGCCCCACTCTCACCCTTAGGCCTTTTTGGCGACTCCGTTAGCTCGGTAGTCGAAAAGGTTCAGGAAGCAAGGCAACTGCGGTGTTACAGCGGTACCTTCCACGCCGCCCTCATGGGGCTGCTTGGCGGGCACAGCCCCAACCTTCCCCACCGGTAAGTGCAGAGACAGAGTGTCACACAAGGTGACAGATCTCAGGACCGACATCTTCAATAAGAGGGCTTTCGGCCAAGAGGTTCTGACCGGACCTGCTGGGGGATGACCGAAGGGCATGTAGCATCGCCTTCCTCTGTGCCCGTTTTATCCGGCCCCCTCAGGGACCTGGCTGGTTAACTCTGCCACGAATGTGTTTCAGGGCACGGCCAGATCAAGCTCCCTCCCTCCTTGGTTTCCACGGTGTTGTTGCGGACCAGGAGGTCTCGTCACTAGAGCTGCGTCAGGGCACTGCCCTATCTCTAGGCAGACTGGAGGTCAGTCTTGAGAGATTGATACCTTTTTAGAGAGCACCTGTCAGCCTGGATAGTTCTGCCAGACATGTCTCGATGGGTCCTGCGCACTGTAGAGCGAGGCTATATGATTCAGTTCGGGTCTCATCCGCCCTGGTTTTACAGGCTCTGCCCCACTCCGTTGAGAAGCGAGCAGGCTCTGGTCATGGAACAAAATGTAGATACTCTCCTGAGGAAGGAGGCCATCGAGGTCGTGCCTCCATCAGACAGAGAGTCCGGGTTTTACAGCCGGTACTTCATAGTTCCCAAAAAGGACGGTGGGTTGCGTCCTATCCTAGATCTACATCAGCTGAACCGTTCTCTGATTCCAAAATGCTCCAGTTCAAAAATGCTGACCCTCAAGCAGGTTGTGTCTCAGATCAAATACGAGGACTGGTTTGTCACTTCCTGAGGTTCACTTTCGGGGCCGAAGCGTACCAATATCGGGTCCTTCCGTTCGGCCTTTCCTTATCACCCTGCACCCTTACAAATCGAGATGGCCCTGGCTCCCCTGAAACTTCAGGGCATCTGCATCCCTAACTATATCGACGATTGGTTGATATTAGCTTGATCAGAGCAGTTAGCGTCCGGCATCCCTCCATACTCTCTGTCTGATGGAGGGATCAATTAGATGGCCTCCGTCCCCAGGAGAGGGTTTATCTGTTGTTCCATGACCAGAGCCTGCTCGGGTCCCACCAAGGTGGGACGCACCCATCAAACTGGGCCGGACGAAACCCGAACTGAATCCTTTAGCCTGCAGGATCCCCAGAACATACTGTGTCAGGACATCGAACAGGATCCCTAGCAGGGGGAGTGCGAGTCATGACCGAGCGAGATGCCCCCCTATGTCCAACTCTCGCAGCAGATCAGCCTGATATGCCTGCAACTCTGCCATGCTGAGGCATTCTCCTTACCCACCACAGGTCTTGGTCTTGGTGGGTATTGTCGGGGTCTTAAGGGACAATGCAACACCCGGGGAGAGATAGCTAGCCAGCATCTCTTCAACCCGGGGCACCGTCCCATAACCAGGCTCCTTTAGTTCCATAACGTTGGACTACAACATGAATTTGGGAATAAAGAGGCAGCCCGAATATGGCTTTGCCCAGGACCTGGACAGCTCGATGTGCAGGTATGGAAAGAATGACAGACCCCGATGTGGAGGTTGTGATTTAGGTTGTAGAAAGCGCTCGTCGAGCTTACTGGGCGTAGGGGCTTTCTGCTCATCGGCTGGCCAAGCCAGATCCAGCTTAACAATGGCATGGGTAAGCGTTAGCATTAGCGTGCTCCACTCCCAGGCAAGCCACACACAGGTTGTGTGTATCCCCCTATAATATAGCATTTACATTTACATTTACATTTGCGGCATTTAGCAGACGCTCTTATCCAGAGCGACGTACAAAAGTGCTCTACAGGTTGAAGCGAATTGCAAGTTATTCACAATTTCTGTTGAGTTTACAGTACAGTACAGTACAATTCCCCTTGAAAAGGGAACCATCAAAAGAAGAGAGTCAAAACTTCACGATTTTTTGTTACTCGCGAGGGGGTCATAGAACGTAACCCCTATGAGTATTGAGGTTGCACTGTATATATTTCTCTCAGACATTTACAACTTACCAAGGACATACACACACATAGAGCGCTTCATGAACAAACAGAAGCTAGTGCTGGCTTCACTCCTTGTGCTTTTATGCGGTAACGCTGCACTTTCCATTGGACGTTTTACACATGTGATTCAGAGCGTGGACAACGCAAAATCGTTCCCAAAGTGTTGTTGACACAACTTGAGTTCCTGAAAGGGAATCAAATGATAAATTAGTTAGAAACTAGTTGCTATGAATACATGTGCCATCAGTTGTCTTCTATGAGTCATTCGCAAACTGTTAAACTGTAAACTGTTGGTTCTCTTGTGCTACTAACCACCACACCAGACAGAGGGCCTGTACGAAAGGTGATCAGCTATTTAGGAGACAGTAGATGCACTGGCATCTATCCTGAGCAACTTCTTTTTTTAGTAAAAATGGTTGGATTGTATTAATGGCACTGGAAAAAACTCCTACAATTCAGATGGGAGTGAGCAAGAAATTTTCTGTTGAATATGTTAATGCTACTCTCTATTCTTACTCAGGTAAACAATTTCAGCCACTACCGCACTGACACTTTATTTCTTATAATTTATAAAAAAATTCTAGTCACAGCTTTTATTTATGTTTTCCTGCCTCTTTGTGTAGCCACCCGTACTGTTTCTCATACCCCCCTCCATGCAAACATCTTGCTCCTGTTGCATTTTATAATTGTCTTGCCAGCATTGTTTATGTCATACATCTTTCTTTTGCACATCCATGCTATTTCATTTCACTCGGTCCTGCACATCATACTGTATATGGCTCTGATGGATCTGATCCAACTGGCTTGATTTGACTTGACTTAAGAACAATTGTTCACATCCTTCTTCCTGGTCTAGACAGTGAATAATTTGCTCAGTTACGAATGTGTGTGTTATGGCCTAATTGAAGAGCAGACAATATTTTATGGGTAATTAGGGCAGAAATGTGATTCAAAATATCTCACAAACCTTTTCTTGCCATTGTAGCTCCACTGTGTAGGTCTACAATTACTGATTTTTTTGCCAGGTGGAATTAGCCTGTCCCACATTAGTCCTCAATCATTGGAAAAGAGACACACCCCACCATACACACTAATGTTATTGTCTCTGCTGTGTGGAGATGTGCTGTGTTCATCACTGAAATAATATATGGTCAGCAATTGTCCTATGGAAATTGCCTTCCATGACAATAAATAATAAAACAACAAAAAAAATGGAGTGGATAATAGTCAAGATAAACAATGACACATCATTTGTATAAAATATTAAAACAAACTAATAGAAAAGATAGCAGAAAAAAATGTAGTTGTGGCCAGATAAATTTTTTGCTGCATCTTAAAAACAAAGAATGGATTAGTGAGATCGGGAACACCAAAGAAAGGTTTGGTTTTTCTTTCTGCTGAAGAATTCACAGCAGTTTGCCAGATCAAAAACTCCCCTCAGGAAGTAAGTGTATCTGTATCAATGTCACCAATCAAGAAAAGACCAGAGTAAATACAGGTGTTTTTTACCACAATATAAAACTATAAGTCTCAAATGTCTCGCAAAGAGAAAAGCCATTTACAAAGCCCTTTATAGTTCTGAGTATGAAGGAAGGGAACTGCTCATGATGCAAAGTATCCCACTTCATCTTATATGGCATGCATATAAGATGAAGTGGAGCTGGTTATCCTGTATTCATTGACAATGTGACTGTTGACAAAAGCAGCAGGATGAATTCGATGAATTCATTTATGCAGCTTTATTATCTGCTCAGATTCAGCCAAATGTTTCAATACCCATTGGACTGTACTTCACAGAACATATCTATAATGACCCAATGCATATTTTGGAAAGCAACCTAAGACTTGGTTAGGAAAAAAAAGTAATGTTGTACAATGGCAAAGTTAATTAATCCAACTGAGCATGCATTTTTTATTGTAGAGGGCAAAACTTATGCAAAAAGAACATGCAAGAACTAATGACGACTGCAGTAAAGGCCAACATCAGGGAAGAAACTATTTTAATAGGCAATTATTGACTACAAAAGGATTAATGATTTAAAAATGACAATTTAGTTTACTATGCTCATCAATAAAGGGGGAGGGGTTTACAAATAAAAAGGGCTTTAACAGGGCAATCCAAACCTTCTTCATCTGGTTTGACAGCTATATCACATCTGCACTTTACCAATTTATTTTCTATACAATCATTTCTAAAGAACCTTCTACATTTGTACATATATGTGCACACTATTTGAGTATTAGTGACGAATCTATTCAAATGACATTATAGAGATATTCTTACTGAGTTTATCTCAGATATGGCTTCAAACACTGATCACTTGTTTTGCAATTAGTAATCAAGGCGCTGACTGTACATGCATTGGGTTTGCACATGAATAGATATTACTTTTCTCTATATATTTTGTTATTTTGTTGTTACGTTACTATTTATTTAGCTCCTTTACTATTATTTTTTAGGCTATTTACTATTACAGTTTATTATATTTAATATAAAGCATATTCATATATTTAAAGTAGTGATATTTATGTATTTAAAGTGCATCTGGGAAATTTTTACAGCGCTTCACTTTTTCCACTTTTTGTTATGTTACAGCTTTATTCTAAAATGGATTAAATAAATTATTTTCTTCAAAATTCTACAAACAATACCCTATAATGACAATGTAAAAGAAGTGTGTTTAAAATCTTTGCAGACTGTAATGAGAATTAAAAAATAATAAAAAAAGATAAAAATGAGAATGAGTAAAAGCTTCTTCCCGCAAGCCATTCAAAACCAGGAAACACCTAGCACCTAGAACCTGTACTTCTCTCTCTGTCTCGCTTTTGCCTTTGCTGCACAGATTTTTTGCACAATTGCACACTGTCACTTTAGCACTGGACTTAATACTAGCACATCACACTGGAACACTGTACTTCTGTCAATATCTGTCATACACATCCCTTTCTCTGTCTATATATAAATTTGTACGTAAAATTTTACGTACAAATTTATATATA
>JAAIIK010000164.1:595269-607544 GCA_014706435.1 Silurus glanis
ATTAAGAATTATATATATATTATATTTGTATACTTTTTATACTTTTTTATTTATTTTATTTTTATATTCTGTTTCTATTTTCATGTTTAGATATTGGACAGTCGTTAAAAGCATTTTACTACATGTTGTACTCTGTATGAATGTGTATGTGACAAATAAAACTTGAATTCAAATTAATTTTTTTCATTAAGGAGAAAAGCAAAATGGGGGCAATTACTTTTGTGAGTGCCATAGTTGGATGAGTTTGAGAACATTGTGTGCGCTGGGGTGTGTAGAGTAATGGTTTTGTACAGAGCATTAAATTAGACCCACAGGTGGCCATTCTAATATTATCTGGAGTTCAACTAGAAAGCTTTGGGGCTTGGGCAGGAAGTGATAGATCACCTTGGCTTCTGTCAGAGGGAGAGGTGCTAGATGGCCGTGTGTGTATATGTGTATGTGAGAGAGAGTGAGGGAGAGAGAGGGAGAGAGTAAGAGATTTATTTGGATTCCTGCTGATACTGTATGTGGTGCAGACATTACTGTCGTGTTTATCACTATGAGCCTGGAGCAATCATAGGGGCTATTAAAGTAACCACAGGATGCTGTGTGTGTTGATTTGTGTATGCTTGAGTATATATATATATATATATATATATATATATATATATATATATATATACTTTTTAATATATGTGGTTAAAAGTATCTGTGTGATGTGTTTTTGCAGAGCTCCATGTATTCCCTGGCATTGAAATGTTTAATCAGCCTGTCTACCATCATCCTCCTTGGGCTTATCATTGCATACCATGCTCGTGAGGTGCAGGTAAGAATATACACACTCTCACCCACACCAACATGTATACACTTTATATACAGTCGTGTTCAAGAGATCAAATTCACTATATTTATATATTAGAATATATATATATATATATATATATATATATATATATATATATATATATATATATATATATATATATATATATATATATATATATATATATATATATATGGATATACATAGAGGATTAATTGTCAATTATACATGCAGGAGACAAATCTGACGAGTAGGGTCGGTGTAAAAGTGAGATCATATGGATTGTTCTCCGACAATCATCATGCACAAGTTGGATGGTTTTTAAATTTTTAGGGGTTTAGTTCATTAAAGGTCATTTAACTTTTACATACCACCTTATGTAAGCGACCTTTTGTCTTTCTTGTTCACTTTAATTTGTCAATAATTAAGCTTATATAGAGTACATTAAATAAATGGTGTGCTTTGTTTGGGTAGAATCTTAATTGTGAATACATTTCAAGTCCCAGCTCTTTCCAAATTCACACCCTGGATCTTGTGAATCAGGTTCTGTGCATACTCTGAATCCACCAAGCCATAATCTGTAACCCCTTAAGTACTAACCAATACTCACTGTGCCACCTATAGACTGTGCAAAACCATATGATTGCAGAGCCCTGGAGCATCCATTCTTACTTTTGAGGGCAATGAGGCAAGACATTCCTCCAAGACTGCAGCAAAATCTGACTGAGCCTTATATCAGTGCTTGGGAGATCAGATTTATTTATCGTGCCACATTCAAGGGAGAAAAGGGCAGTATTTTAAAAGTATGAAAAGAGACTGGCTGGTGAACTCTGTAATTGCAGACCCATAACATGCGAAGGTGCCTGTTCGTTGACCCACTCCTCAAATGGCAGACTTGCAGACTATGCTGTAATGGCCATAAATCACTCCAGTGCCATTTGTTTATCTAAATCTCAGGCTTCTCAGGGTCACACCTAGGCCACCACTTGTGGGAGTAAAAGACAAAAAGCCGAACCCCTTCCTCCACAGTCGGCTCCATGAAGCGACTTGCAGAGTACTTTGGAGGTCAAATTAATACAGACTTGTGCAGCTAGGGGTTCCCTGGTCACCAGAGATTGGATTTATTGTCTTCATTTGCCCATGGGCTACGCACCAAGGCCATACTCTAAAATAACCTAGTCAAGGGAGGGATTGTGTTATCACAGGGGACAGGGAAGGTTTAATAAGGGTCCTAAGGAGGGCATGTCATGGCCATAGGTCATTCCAGTGCCATTCATTTATCCAACTCTCTGGATTTTCAGGGTCACACCTAGGCCACCACTTGCAGTAGCTGAAGGCAAGGGGTTCTTCACAGTTGGCCTCATAAAGCAACTGCAGTGTAATCTGCTCTAGTACAGCTGGGCTTCCCTTGATTTAAAGTCCCCACTTGGTCAAGGGCCATGTGCTAAGATCATACCCTCAAAGAACCTATTCAATGGAGGGAGCTATTTTTTAGTTTCAAAATGTGGAGTGGATTGGAAGGTTTTTTGCCAGTCGGTGCCACTCTTGGACCATCTGTGTTCTAGGGGGATTGTTTAATACCTGACCTCAGATTCCCATAATTTCTGAGATTTGTGAAGAAAGAATTTCACTGTGCAGTATTGTATATGTTACAAATAAAAAACCTTAACTAAAAAGGTGTCACAGAGAATATGGATGGTGTAATTACTCCTGAGGAAGGTGCAATCCATGGCCTAGGCTTGCATGCTTAGGCATAATTGAGCAGGTCAAAGAAAGCCTGATGTTGCTGCTCCAGCAGGTGGATTAGTGGCTGGATGGTGTGGGCAAAAAGCCTTATTCAGTTACCTTAGTTTCAGAGCAGTTCCACTATTTTGGCACCAATGTAACTCACAGTGTAACTCAGTGGATCTTAGCAGCAGACAGTCAGTAGGCAGTAAAGGTAAAATTAAAAACAAAAGTGCAGCTTCTTCAGGTCACTTTCCACTTCTCTTACTCAGCTCAGGCCAGACAAATACACAGCTCAAAGGGTGAAAGATGAAAGTGTGCAAATTCTGTGTGCCTAGTGGAGAAGCAGCCACTCTTGGAGTGGTGACCACTTCAAGTACACTATTTGATAAATATATGTGGATGTTTCATCTTTCCTGTTTCGCTATTATAATTAGTATCTGCTGTATATAACTGTGGTGGTAATTCATTTTAATAGGCTGGCAAACCAATTATTGGGTGCATTGCAGATTGAAGCAAATTTGTGCAGATGGAAAATTAAAAGGATTAGCATGAGTACAAATTTTTAGGAATATGAGACCTCATATATTTGCAATATTTTAAAGCCTCTATTTTTTCTTCTTCTTTCTATCCATTTCCCTCAATTTACCACTTTAATGTTACATAGTAATACAATAAAATAATATAATAAAAATGTGATCTACTTTATGAGTCCATGGCTTCTATTGCTTGATATCTTTTTCTTCTAGGCAAGTTAAAAAGGTGGTCTAGACTCACACAACAATTCACACCACATTATTGCTATTTAAGGAAAACATGGTAACCATAGCAGTGTAAATTGTGTGCAAGTAATTTCAATAATCTGAACACGCCACCCACAAAAGCATGGTATGCCCCTGCAGAGCAGAGCAGAGTAAGTGCCAATAAATTAATATGATTAATAGCCTTTTAGGGCTTAATATGATATAAATATTTCGCTAACATTTATCATGAAATATGTGCAGAGGTAGAGCATAGTGTGAGAAAGTGGTATAAGTGTTCTGCAGAAAATGTTTTACAGAGTTTTTTTCGAAGTGTGGAATTGAGACATGGGCCAAGATGGGCCAATGGTAAGTTGTTAGTTTTTTAGGCCCTGTGTGCCTTTAGCATTTTTGATGAACAATTACAGGGCCTTGTCCTAACTGCAGCATAATGATGAAGTGCACTTTATAGGCTATGGAAAATTGCTGAATATTTCTATATATTCAGGAGTACCTGAAAATCATACTTAGTAAACGTATAGAAACCTTACTGCAAAACTTACTCTATTACAAGTTACCAATTACAATATGACTAAGTTAAAGTTTTAGAGTGTTTGATTTTAACAGTACTTGAGTATTTGACTCATATTGAGCTAAAGCTCAAAGATGCACTTGTCGTTAACACCAAGATGCATGTTAGTAAAAAGCCAAAAACAGTTGTTATGTGAGGTATAATATAACTCAAATACAAGTTAAATTGTACACCTCAACACTGCATTACCAAGCTCAACACAACAACCTCTTCAACATGCCTAATGTCACAAAGAACCATTAGTATTCAATGGACAAATACAATTAAAGTAAATAATTGTAGATAAAGTAAAACCAAATATTCAGAGCTGACTGTTATTTGATGCACCACTCTCAGAGAGGGACATTGTTTTTATTCAACTTTAACAAAACTGGTTCTGAGTGTTTTTGGTATTTATTAAAGCTCTTTTTTTGACTGAAAATTAGGCCAGCAGTGTTAAAAAAGACACTCACAGGCAGCAGATGTGAGTAGGGGAGTGTTGAGCCTTAATGACATCTTCAGCAGAGGATGCAAAATGTAATTGTTAGTGTCATTGTAACTTTAAATATAGTGGAGTAAAATGGCATATATTGAATCATAAATGTATTTAATAGAGAGTAAAAGTTGCTTATATCTTTGATACTCAGTAAACTAGAATGTAGCCAAAAAATTTGTTAAACAGAGTAACAAATAAAATTTCCTTAAATACACCACTGATTACCTTCCTCTGATGCGTTGTCACAGCAGACAGTGAAGCTAACAGAAGGGGGCTTTTTGAGCTCTCTAAAAAAAAGAGAGGTAGGTATCTTCTCTGGTAGGCATCTTCTCTGAATATATGATCTATTTCGTCCCCTGGAATTGAAAGGCTGTGCACCTCTGCTTTTGTCTAAAACACAGAAGTGGTTGCTGTCATTGCAAATTTCAGTTTCTAAAGCCACAATAACATTTATATAGTCATTATTTACTACTACCGAACGCAACTGCACATCCATGATCCGATTTAGTTGCATCTTGGATCCCAGAACCTAAATGTCTTTTGGCATTCCTAGGGAATTTATAAAATATCATAATTCTTATTCTATGGAAGTAATGCAAGTGATTAACAAACAATTTTAAAACTTGACCCCAAAGATGAACATTTTCCACATTGCAATTACTGTGGCAGCAACCCAGTCCCGAAAATCATAAAGAGCTTCAGTTAATGTTCACTTTAAGCATGAGAAGAGGAAAAAAAATTTGATCTCTTGACTTTGACAGGGGCATGGTTGTTGGTGACAAGTGGCTGATCTCCTAGGATATGCACACACACACACACACACACACACACACACACACACACACAGCAGTCTTGAGAGTTTATACAAAATGGTGTAACAACAACAAAAGAGACAACTTAGATTGCAGGCTAAATTAGGAGAATGAGCAGATTGGTCTGAGATGACAAGAAATCTATACAAACACACAGTCACATTTTACAGTACACCCGGAGGTGAGCAGAAAAGATATACAGAATGCACAAAACATCTAAACTGGAATTGGATGGGCTAAAACAGGAGAAGATAAGATTAGGTTCTACTCTTGTCAGCCAAGAATAAGAATATATCATGGGACAGACTCACCCAAACTGCACAGTTGAAGACTGGAAAAGACCAGGTGAGGTTTTTTTTTGTGTTTTTTTTTATTTACAGCTGTCCATGTTGGATAAGTCTGTGCCCATAATAGCCTCAGATTCTTGTTCTTAGCTGACAGGAGGGACACGTGATGTGGACCTCTTACACCTAAAGATTTGATGTTCTGCTCAATGTTGAGATGTCGTTCTGCTGACTACAGTTGTAAATAATGATTATGCAAGTTAATACAAGGTGGCGCAGGGGAACGGAAAATTTTGAAACTAGAAGTTGGCGACTCTGGGGCGCTTAGAATTGTTTGGGACCAATGCGAGCTCGCTTAGAGTCCCTTGCCATTAGTA
Source organism: Silurus glanis (assembly GCA_014706435.1). Lineage (NCBI taxonomy): Eukaryota > Metazoa > Chordata > Actinopteri > Siluriformes > Siluridae > Silurus > Silurus glanis. The sequence goes on from JAAIIK010000164.1 coordinate 601,077, forward strand.
ATAATGGAGCAGTGGAGTGGTGCTCAATGAGCGTTCACCATAAAAGGCCTTTTATAAGAATGGTGATAGTGTGAGTGGTGTGCAAAGGGAATTACAGCATCATTACCAGCTAGAACATCATGATTGTGTCCCGTCTGCTCATGTGATTACAACATGGGTGCGTAATTTCCAGCTCAACCCAGCATTTATGCATATTGTTGAAGGAATTGGCGAGGGCTCCTGAGACTTATTCTTTTCTTTGAAGATGGCATACAATCATGATGTCCTAACTGGTAATAAGGGCAAAATTTCCAGTTTCCTTGCACCACCCTGTACATTCTTTCTGGCACATCAAACCAATTTGGACTTTTTTTTCTCTCACCTTTTGTTTCCACCCACAGAACTATCACATTCTCAATGGGTTTTTTGCACCATTTTTTGTAAAATGATCAGTTTCTGAAATACTCAAACCAGCCCACCTGCCACCATAAACCATGCCACAGTTGTCCAAACTAATCGCAGAGATCAGATTCTTCCTTATTCTGATGTTTGACATGAAAATTAAGGTCTTTCAAATAAAGTCTATAGTGACCTTAGTATTAAAAAGATAAATAGTTAAATACTATAATAAATATAGTTTCATTTCATTCTTAATTCATGTAGAACCTGAGCTATATACACTGCCCTCCAGAAAGGCAGCCTTTTTCTATCAGCCAATTATTTTCTGCCCTAAAGGGAAGAGCTTGTGTTTTAATACTGTAGCGGAGACATAGTTAAGGGAAAAAAACATCTTGGGCACCCTCAGAGGATTTAACTACATGCAAGTGATTTAAATATTCTGAATGGGCTGTCCAGAACTCATTGTAAGTACTTGTATAAATGAATATGAAAAATTTTTTACATGTAAATGTTGACTCACACACTTTTGAACTAAATACACTAACATTGAATACTGCCCCAAGTGCTCAGTACAATGCAATTTTAAGATTTAGTATAAATACTTGACTAAAAAAAAATGTACTATTTAAACTTTAAATTGATATTTGTGTAATAACCCAGTTGCATATTCAACCACACTTCAGTTACTTGATCACTGATTTGTCTATGCTTAAATAGGACCATAGAGCAGATGGCTTTCTTAGAGCAGCGGTTCCAAACCACCAGGTTGCAAGCCAGCACCAGGCTGCAAGAACGTTCTGGTAAAAAGTCTATAGATATGACACTGTATTATTCATTGTGCATTTTCCCATTAAAAGCCACTATTCCGAATTTACCCACCGCACGATTTCAGAAAGCATAATTTCCACACTTGTAGCAGGTTCAGCTCATTGTGAACATGAGTGTGAAACAGACATTCCTCAAAAGTTCCTTTAGTAGAGGAGGTAATAAAAGCGATGGTGATAAAAGAGAGACAGAAAGTGATTTGTAAAAGGTGGAAATGATTGTTGTAAACAAAGACATGATGACTTGCTTCTTACTTCTTTCTTTGGGCAGTCCACATGATCCAAGCACAATGTGTGTAATATGTGGAAAAACATCAATGTAGCACTTAAAATTGCTGCATCTTAAAATAAATCACCCAACACTGAGAGACAAACTTTTGAATTATGTTGTAAAATAATTGTTATAATTTGTTGTTGTATGCAGTTGCTATGGAGATGTCATTTGATGAAAATGGCCCATGTAGTCCAAAATGTTGGAGACCCCTGTATAGAGTATAGACATGGGCTAAAGCACTAATTGACTAACATTCCTCGTACCCAACATCAACAGTTCTGTTTCGTCTGTATCTAAAGATGATGTTTCTATGTTACTAAGGTTTTATGTATTTTTAATGGTGTGTATGGGTGGCTGAATCAGCAAAACAAATCAAAAAGTATATAGAATTGTTTTGTGCATTACATGTCAAAAGGGCTGAATATAAAGGGGTGAATTCTTAGGGGGGCATTTCATGTCAGAACCTTGTGGGACACCACAGTGTACCTTTTTCAGGCTTTGTAGAATCTAATTCAGATTGTTAAGAGTCTCTGGGCATTCTGACAAAAGTGGGAAAGGTTTTTCACAAGATCTATACAAGGCAATAACTGGCCTGTTTAACTATAGTGTCAAATATGACCAAACTAGAAGCATATTCACAGACTGGTTACGATGTTGGACTACTGATCAGAAGGTCGTGAGTTCTAATCCCAGCACCACCAAGCTGCTATTTCCTGGCCTTTGAGCAAGTTCCTTAACCCTCAACTGCCCAGTTATATGAATGGGATAATTGTAAATTGAAATGTAAATGTTTCAAAATCTGTATTATGGTAAAAAAAAAAAAAAAAGAAACTCACATGTACATAAGTATTCACAGCCACATGTACATAAGTATTTACAGGGGAGAAGGACCTTAGTCAGGGAAGTGACCAAAAACCTGATGGTCACTCTGAATGAGCTCCATCGTTTCTCTGTGGAGAGAGGAGAACCTTGTTCCAGAAGAACAACCATCTCTGCAGCACTCCACTGTTACGTTCCCACCTTGGCTAGTCCTAGGGGAGTGTGGGAACAATAACCATTTAGTTGTTGCAGGTTGTTTGGACAAAAGGTAGGACCAGAGTTTAGAGTAGTTATATCTTTAATGGTCAAGTGCAGTAAGGTAACAGATTTCATAAGTATTCAACAGAGTCAAAAAGACTAGACTCACACCAGCAAAAAAACAAGGACAGTGCCAAAGAAATGAACATAAGAAAAAAGGTCTGCTCTAGGCTGCATTTTGGAAGCTTGACCTAACTAACAAACAGCAGACTAGCTGACTACACTAGGCTACGCTACCAGAGAAATACAATGGGTGGCACCTGCCCTCTAGTAAAACCTCTGTGGTGGAATGTAGGTGCGCGCACATTCTTACCTGTTCTCAAACCAGGTAAGCTAGTATAACAGAGACAGCTAGCAACCAGCACAGCTAGCAACACAGCACAGACACGTAACACCACCAATCAGGCATGTATGATAAAGTGGCCAGATGGAAGCCACTCCTCAGTCAAAGGCACACTACAGTCCACCTGGAGTTTGCCAAAAGTCACCTGAAGGACTCTCAAACCATGAGAAACAAAGATTGAACTCTTTGGCCTGAATGCCAAGCATCATATCTGGAGGAGACTGGGCACCGCTCATGACCTGGCCAATACAGTCCCCAATACAGCGAAGTATGGTGGTGGCAGCATCATGCTGTGGGGATGTTTTTCGGGAACTAGGAGACTAGTCAGGATCAAGGGAAAGATGAATGCAGAAATGTACAGAGACATCCTTGATGAAAACCTGCTCCCGAGCGCTCTGGACCTTGAGAGGTTCTTCAAAGAAGAATGGGAGAACTGCCCAAAAATAGGTGTGCCAAGCTTGTAGCATCAAACTCAAAAAGACTTGAGGCTGTAATTGGTGCCAAAGGTGTTTCAACAAAGTGTTGAGCAAAGGCTGTGAATACTTATGTACATGTAATATTTTTAGTTTTTTTATTTTAATAAATTTGTAAAAAAAAAATTGTGGAAAATAATGAATTTAATCCATTGTGGAATGAAGCTTTAACATAACAAAATGTGGACAAAGTGAAGCACTGTGAATACTTTCTGGATGCACTGTAAATGCCCATACAGTGAGATGCAGTGCAAAGCATGATGTGGCCACAATCAGTTCTTCCAGCCTCTTGAAATTAATAATTAATTTACTTACTAATCATGCAAATTCGGCCTGGAAGCACATGAACAAACGCACTCTGCTTGAGGCACAAGTTCCTGTTTAAAAGCTAATGTGAATTGATAGTCGAGCTGAAAAACAAAAACACTCAGGACCATGGATACTGTAACAAAGACATGAACATGTTAATAAGTTCTATTTACTGTACATGAGCTGTGCCAGAACAAGTACGCTGTGAAGAGGTCATTACATCTGATTTAAATCCCCAGTTGGGTTTTTCCTAATGAAAAGGCTGCTGTGTACAGAATAAATTATTAATAATACAAATGTATTTTCCTTCTTTCGTTGCTCTCATATCATTTAGAATATTGGTGTCACAGAAGTGTGACAAGCATGTCAAGAATGATGTATGGATTGCATGCTGTGTTTGTAATATACAATTATTGCATATAAATATGTAATATATGAAAACAGGAAAAATGATGGGTGTATTTAAGTATATGATAGAATTCGATGCAACGTCTATGCCGCACATAGAACTTGACTGCCACTGATTTATATCTGATTGCTGCTGCTAATTTCTAAAACTTTAGAACAGAATATGTAATCAGCAGCTTCGAAAAAATAAATAAATAAATAAATAAATATACACACACACACACACACACACACACACACACACACACACACACACACACACACACACACACACACACACACACACACACACGCACTTAAACAGCTTTATCAATCGTTTCATTTACAGATCTTTTTTTTTAAGTAGATCTGGCCCTGTGTGTATCCATGTGCATCCAAGTGTTAATGTTTGAATGAATAAAGTATGAGTGACATAAAATATGAATGAATGAATCAACAGTTTCATATGGGATTTCTAAAATAATTGTGATGTTGATATAGTGTAGTGTGTGTGTGTGTGTGTGTGTGTGTGTGTGTGTGTGTGTGTGTGTGTGAGTGGGGGATGGAGACATAGGAATGAACTGGGAAATGGATGTAGAGCATTATTTTTTAATAGGTAGCATAAAAAAATAACGCTAAGAATATGTGATAATTCTGCTGTAATTGTACCAATACAAAAGAAATGACATCGTAGCATGAATTATCTTGAATGTAGTTCAAATGTGTCTTGAATTTCCTATCTGAAAAGGTTGAAATAGACCTGTACATTTATGGCATTTGGTAGGCGAAGTCAGGTGTGTCAGAGAAGTATGTGAGGGTGGTGCAGGACATGTATGAGGACAGTGTGACAGCAGTGAAGTGTGCAGTAGGAACGACAGACTGGTTCAAGGTGAAGGTTGGACTGCATCAAGGATCGGCCCTGAGCCCTTTCCTGTTTGCAGTGGTGATGGACAGGTTGACGGACGAGGTCAGACAGGAGTCTCCCTGGACTATGATGTTTGCGGATGATATTGTAATTTGTGGTGAGAGTAGTGAGCAGGTTGAGAAGAGCCTGGAGAGGTGGAGGTACGCGCTGGAGAGGAGGGGAATGAAAGTCAGTAGGAGTAAGACAGAGTACATGTGTGTGAATGAGAGGGAGGGCAGTGGAGTGGTGCGGTTGCAGGGAGAAGAGGTGGAGAAGGTGGATGAGTTCAGGTACCTGGGGTCAAGTAATGGAGAGTGTGTTAGGGAAGTAAAGAAAAGAGTGCAGGCAGGGTGGAGTGGGTGGAGAAGAGTGACAGGAGTGATTTGTGATAGTAGGGTATCTGCAAGAATGAAAGGGAAAGTTTATAGGACTGTGGTGAGACCTGCGATGTTGTATGGTTTAGAGACAGTGGCATTGAGTAAAAGACAGGAGGCGGAGCTGGAGGTAGCAGAGCTGAAGATGTTAAGGTTTTCGTTGGGAGTGACGAGGATGGACAAGATTAGAAATGAGTTTATTAGAGGGACAGCGCATGTTGGACGTTTTGGTGACAAGGTGAGGGAGGCGAGATTGAGATGTTTTGGACATGTGCAGAGGAGGGACATGAGTTATATTGGTAGGAGAATGCTGAGGATGGAGCCACCAGGAAGGAGGAAAAGAGGAAGGCCAAGGAGGAGGTTCATGGATGTGGTGAGAGAAGACATGCAGGTAGTTGGTGTAAAAAAGGCAGATGTAGAGGACAGGGTGGTATGGAGACGGATGATCCGCTGTGGCGACCCCTAATGGGAGCAGCCGAAAGAAAAAGAAGAAGGTAGGCGCTCTTATCCAAAGGAACTTCCAATTATCTCATTTATATACCTGAGCAGTTGAGGGTTTAGGGACTTGCTCAAGGGCCCAGCAATAGCAGCTAGATGGGATTAGGATTTGAACTCATGACATTCTGAATTCCAATGTCTTAATCTCTGGTTTACCACTTTCAGCACTAAACTGAATATTTAGAAACAGCTGAACTCATTTCAAGCTTAGAATTGTTTAAAATGCTATGTTGGCAAACACTTTTGCTCATTTTGCGTATTGATTTCTAGAAAGAAGCAAATTGAAAATCTGAGGGTTGAAATCAGCACAAATGTCTCCAATAGTATATTATAAATTCTGAACTCTTGATTCTGGATGGTACACAGGTTTGTACACAGTCATTTTAATCACTGTTCTAAATGAATGCACTGCCATATAAACTACAGGTTCCATGGTAACATATAGTTATAGATGCATACAGATTGAGAGATCCATTGTAAGCATTTCCTAATGACCTTACAGAGCTAAGTCACAAGAGCAGCAGGAGGTAACACCAACAGCTTTATTATTGTTAGAGACATTGCATAGGTGCACTTACTTCACACACACACACACACACACACACACACACACACACACACACACAC
>JAAIIK010000164.1:607554-620543 GCA_014706435.1 Silurus glanis
ACACACACACACACACACACACACACACACACACACACACACACACATATATTAAAATAAATAATAAAAATATTATAATGACATTTTTATTAACGCATGATTAATGCAGCGTGCATTTCTGTTTAAATGAAATTCAAACCTGCAACTCAACACACATTTATTCCCAACGTCCTTTCTTTACCCAGCTATAAAAAAATAATAAATTCCACCAAAAAAAAATTTTTAATCACTAACCATTTGTTTTACTGTTGTGCCAAGTCTCAAATCAAGCACCAAAATCTGCCATGATGCACACATTCGGCAAATAAAACCATCTGTGTGGAAACATAGCAAAAGTTCTATTTGGTTTTAAATAAATGTAAAACATTTCAAGTCAAGTCAAGTCAAGAAGCTTTTATTGTCATTGTACCCATATATAGCGGACGCAGTACACAACGAAATGAGAGAAAGTTCCTCCAGAAATCCCTGGTGCTACATTAAACAGCATAAAGCTACATAACAGAAAACACTGAGCTGAGGACTAGTAAGTGTCCTCGCCACATAAAGTGCATCGTGTGCAACCTGGTGCAAACAGTGCAGGACAAGACAGTGCAAAGACAACACAAGACGGTGTAGAACAAATACACAAAAAACAAAATAGCGCCGCCAGTAAACCTGCTGTATATTACACAGTGCAGTGTATAAAAAAGAGCTGAGTACAGGAGTGTACCTTGTAATTGAACAAAATGAAAACAAAAGGGTTTGTGCAAAAAAACAATAGCAGCAGTCTAAAAGATGGGCATAAACAGCATGTAAACAGTTACATTTACAACAATATTTTGTATTCATGCGCTATGTTGTAATATGTAATGGTAATTAACTATATAATAGTTTTTACTAAAAAATAAACATACATTTGCATAAAACATATATATATATATATATATATATATATATATATATATATATACAAACTTAAAACTGCTTGTTATTTATATCTATGCGGTCCGGATTACATAATTAAGAGCTATATTTTAATGCACTTTGCTTCATATATTGGGTGGTTATTTGCCTCGTACATCGAGCATAAAAATTGTGTAATGCAATCCTAGCTATTGATTTTTCCACTAGATCAATTTTCTACTATGTTTTATATATTTTGATATTTTTACTTGCTGACATTTCATTTCTGCAGGGATGCTCCATAGAGCCAGGGACTGCTCTTAATTGTGAATGTGTGTGTGTTTGTGGACACAGTGTCTTTGCAATAGTCTGGTGTTTCATCCGGGGTGTATTCTTGTCAGTGTTGGGCAGTAACGCGTTACTAGTAACGCGTTACTGTAACGCAGTTACTTTTGACAGTAACTAATACTGTAACGCGTTACTTTTTAAATAAATTAACTCCGTTACCGTTACGGTATGGTGCGTTACCCGTTACTTTTATAAAATTTATTAATTTTGGCTGAAGTGTAGCCTACAGTCTAACCTGTTTACAGCAGAGGATTGGTGTAGGATTGTAGGATTGGTGGATGAACCACTGTAAACACGAAGAAGACGCACTGTGGGCGTGTTTCCGTTTATTTAAGTCTGTGCGGCAGTAATGGCGAGTCAAGGCAAGAGCAAGACGAGTTTCTCAAAGTGGAAATATGCTCATTATTTCACTTTAGTTGAGCATAAAGACAAAAACTTTTAAGTCAAATGTAAGCTGTGTCTTTCTGGTTCGAAGGTCGTATCTACTGCGATAAACAGCAACTCCAATCTGTCTAAGCTCCTCCAGAAACTACATACCTCGACGAAGCTAGAAGCTAACCCGGTGTTCTGTTGTACATTGTTGATAGTTTTCATACTTCAGCTGTGAAAGGAACATTTTTAAGGGCTCAACACAACAGCTTTTATGATGCAGAAGCCACTTTAGTTTTTGATTCTGAATATATTATTCAGCTTGTTTTGTTATTTATTTCAGAAATCCTTGTGATATATTCAGTTTGTGCTGGTCTGACTTAAATAAAATAGTGTTTAAAAATTACTTTGTGTTTGAGTCAGTTTTGTGTTTGTATAGACCATAACGCATAAAAGGCCTTAATGGGAACATTAAAGAACATTCTTTAAAAAAGTAACTAAAAAGTTACTTTTAACAGTAACACATTACTTTTTGATGTAAGTAATCAACAAAGTAATTGAGTTACTTTTTGAATGAAGTAACGAGTAACTGTAACTAGTTACTATTTCTTAGTAACTAGCACAATACTGATTCTTGTCTTAGGTCCAGTCTATGTTTTAAATACAAACTTTGTGCAAGCATCAGTCGTGAACGAAATGTGAATGAACAAATAAACGAACTTACGAATGAACGAACGAATGAAGGCAGGAAAGTACTAACAAATTATATTTCTAGGAAATGACTTACTTAGAGTTCAGTGGAGGACCATTAATAAGAATAAAATATCATGGATTTCACTATGATCAGTTGAGTTTCTGAGTCCATATTATGATTAATCTTGTCTCCATCTGTACTGAATTCAATCTGTGTATGTCTGGATGTGTATTTCTTTCTCTCTCTCTCTCTCTCTCTCTCTCTCTCTCTCTCTCTCTCTCTCTTTCTCTTTTTATCTAATGCCTGTATTTTCTTTCTGAAGTCAATCAGAATTCAAACATGCACACACTAAGACTATTTTTATTATGTTTTATATTAGAGTATTGCCAAAGGTGTCAGGAAATGAGGGAGTACATCAATGTGCCTTGTTAGATGCTGGAGTTTCTCCTGTATTTGCATCTGAAAGACCTGGTCGAGGTTAATAGAAAGCATGGATGATTAGAAGAAAATCAAATCAAAATCCAAGAACATTTGGTGGCAGAAATTTAAGAACATTTGATAGCAGCTGGTGTGAGGGACAGGACAGAGATAACGATGGAGGGAAATGAGATTTCAAATGATGATTTGTTGTTGATTATAGATCTAAACTATATGGACAAAACTTCTGGACACTAGGCCATAACATTCATATCTTTTTAAATGGGAAAATTAAAAATCCCATTCATATTTAGTCCCTATTTTCTGTAATTATAACCTCCACTCTTCTAGGAAGATGTTCCACTACTGATGATTTTGGAGCGTGTTTGTGGAGATTTGTGCTCATTCAGCCACAAGGGCATTGCCAAAGTCAAGTACTAATGTAGGGTAAGGAGGCTTAATAGGAGTCCAATCAAGATCTTCCACTTCAACAATATAAAACATATCTTCATGGGGGTGGCTATGTGCATGGAGACACTGTCATGCTGGAACAGGTTTGGGTCTACTAGTTCAAGTAAATGGAAATTTTAATGATACAATCCAAAGACATCCTATACAATTGTGTGTGTCAAACTTTTTAAAAACCATTTAGGGTAGAAACACATATGGCTGGACAAGCCAGGAATCCCGGCCCTTTTGTCTACATAGTGTAATTTAGATAGATATAGATAGATACAACTTTATTGTCATGGCATTGTACAGGTACACAGCAACGAAATGCAGTTCGGCATCTACCAGAAGTGCAAAATGTAGCAATCGTGCAAAAGTGCAGATAAATATGTAGCAATTTAAAGGATAAAAATTTTACTGTACACGGTGCATGATGCTTTTTGTATTCACTGGGCACTGTGAGACTGCAGGCGCCACAAACAGGGTAAAAAAAAAGGGTATCCAAATCTTTTTGTACTCTGCCCACACCTGCAAATACTTTCATCAAATGCTTGTAACTCGTATGTCAAGAGAGAATTTCTGGGACATTCTATGACATTTTATGAAACAAATTTTCGGCATCTGAGGATGAAGAAGGGAAAAAACGAAGCAGCAAAAAGTCATCCAGGCAATAAGATTTTTTTCAGAGCAAACCTATAGTTGTTCGTGTCAGTGTTTATCCTTAAAAGAAACCAATTTTATTGATATAATCTTGTGTGTCATAACTGCGCCTGTCAGCTGACACCCTATTGCTGCAGTTATACCAGTAAATGATACTGATACAACTGGATTGACATTAAAAAAGATTCACAACTGCACAATTCCAGCTAAAGACTAATAAACAGGCCGGTGCGTCATCTTGCTAGCAAAAAGCCAATTTTGTAATTATCTTTGAGTGCACGTTTAGGACTGAAAGAGTGTTTTTGGATGCGACTTGCAGAGCGAAGTTTTTACAATAACATCTAGAAAGTTGTTTTGGGAAGCACATTTTATCACCTGAGAAATGACTCAAGTGAAATCTGAACAAGTAGATCTAGCTCTTCATGTTTGCAAAGGGAACTCTAAGAGATGTAAGTGTATGTGAGTAGGCATCTATCATATATATTCCATGCTTTTGAATGTTGATTGTTGCTGTTCTTGTCATTGTTGGTGAAGCTTTGATGTTGAAATTTGGAGCTCTCATACAAAATTAAGTGATAAAGGCTATTATAATTTTGATTTCTATGAAAATCCCACATAGTCAGGAGTCAACAAGGGATTAGGACAAGAATATGGATTAAAGATAGAAGAGTGCCATTTAATACTATAAGACTAATAGGCTCACTAATAGACTAATAGTAGTATGTGGGATATTCTGGGTCAAGTAAAGTATCAGTAGGCAATAGCAGTTTTTGATATGTATTTTTGCGGTAGTAACATTGCTTATATGAAGCCATTGGATTGAATGCCAAAGAAATTTTATTTGGAAATAAAGATGTTCAGATGCATTATGTCAGGATTATAGACCATCAACTTTGTTTCTCAGCAGCCATTGCACCTACATGTCTTCATCATAAGACCACTGATTACCAGTGTTGTGCTAGTTACTAAGAAATAGTAACTAGTTACAATTACTAGTTACTTCATTCAAAAAGTAACTCAATTACTTTGTTAATTACTTACACCAAAAAATAATGCGTTACTGTTAAAAATAACTTTTTAGTTACTTTTTTAAAGAACGCTCTTTAATGTTCCCATTAATGCCCTTTTATGCGTTATGGTCTACAAACACAAAACTGACTCAAACACAAAGTAATTTTTAAACACTATTTTATTTAAGTCAGACCAGCACAAACTGAATATATCAAAAGGATTTCTGAAATAAATAACAAAACAAGCTGAATAATATATTCAGAATCAAAAACTAAAGTGGCTTCTTAATTATAAAAGCTGTTGTGTTGAGCCCTTAAAAATGTTCCTTTCACAGCTTAAGTATGAAAACTATCAACAATGTACAACAGAACACCGGGTTAGCTTCTAGCTTCGTCGATGCGTGGAGTTTCTGAAGGAGCTTCGACAGTTTGGAGTTGCTGCTATCGCAGTAGATACGACCTTCGAACCAGAAAACCACAGCTTACATTTGACTAAAAAGTGTTTGTCTTTATGCTCAACTAAAGTGAAATAATGAGCATATTTAAACTCGTCTTGCTCTTGCCTTGACTCGCCATTACTGCCACACAGACTTGAATAAACGGAAACGCCCACAGTGCGTCTTCTTCGTGTTTACAGTGGTTCTCATCCACCAATCCTACAATGCGTCGCTGCTGTAAACAGGTTAGACTGTAGGCTACACTTCAGGAAAAATTAATTCATTAAAAAAAGTAACAGACAACGCACCATACAGTAACGGTAACAGAGTTAATTTATTTAAAAAGTAATGTGTTACAGTATTAGTTACTGTCAAAAGTAACTGTGTTACAGTAACGCGTTACTAGTAACGCGTTATTGCCCAACACTGCTGATTACAAACAAGCACTTATTTCCTGTTTCGCTGTTAATTAGCACACACTGTATTTAGTCACATCCTGCACTTTACTCTGCATTCATTTTAAATGGTTGTCATCAGTTTTTCTCCAGTTTATTTTTATGTTGTATTTAATCAGTTTGTGTTTTACACAACATTTGTACATTTACTTTTAAACAATCAAAAAAAAAAAAAAATACATTTGTATCCACTGCTGCCTCTTTTACATGTACATATTTACAATTATTTAGTTTTAATTAGTTTAGATTATTTTTGGTCATTTCATTTGTTTTGGAAAAAAAAAATAGTACAATCAAAACCCTATGTATTCTAAGGTCCATAAGGTCAGTGGTCATTACCAAGAAGTGACATGCGTTATCTTATTCAGAGTTACAGTGTATCCTGGGAACATTAACTCCACAGCAGGGATACACCCTAAGCGAGCCTCCATCACAGGGCACTACACACATACACACACTCCTTCGGCTATTCATTTAGACACACACAGCGGGGCAGTTTGAGAGGCATGTAATTAAGACCACCAGGAACAATTTATTACAGTATAATGCATTTTATTTGTTATTAAAGAATACACTGGTTATAAATGTGATTTGTTTTTATTTCCTGTATCTATAAACTTTATTCAAATGGTGAGCCATGTATGTTTCCAATGCATAGTATTGCATGTTGCGTATATGTTGATAGAACAGTCCCTTACACAGAATCAAGGTTGGAATATAATTCAAAACACATTTTTTTGCACATGAAGAGGCACCGGTGGAAAAAACATGGCATGCGGCAGCCGCAAAATGCTCTCCTAATGACATTAATGTTCAGTTTAATAAGACTAGAGCTCATCATGAGGACTGTGCCTGGAACGGCCTGCTATACTGGTTTAAAAACCACTGGAAAATGGCCGAAATAGTAAATGAGAATCATTTAAACATGCTCTCATTTGAACAAGTAAATAGTATGTAGGACAGCTGAAATGCCAACTGGCTTTTTCTGTTAACAGAAACATGTTTTAATAAAAGTTTATAATTAAAATATAGTACAATTTGGTGTGATTAATTGTAGCTCCATTAACCTTCAGACAATTTGCAATGTCACAAAGGTGCTGTTTATTGAATGTCTTTGTTAAATGCGAGAAATGTTGATGCTTTTCCTATGATTTGCACAAAAGCCTCTAAAGGCTTCGTTCTTTCTCGTTTATAAAATTAATAATTTCTAAATTAATACCCAGGAAGGGTGTTCGAGAAGGGCTACCAGGTCCACAAACCATGGCCTGCCTGGTAGGAGTAGATGGATTCCGTCCCAGCGAACTCTCTCCAAAACTCTCGGGAGCAGCATGACAGGGGTAAAGGTGTACAGGAGCAGCCTCTGTACCATGGCATCCAGTCATTGAGGGGCTGGGGGATTAAGGGAGAACCAGAGGGGACAGTGCGACATCTCTTGAGTTGCAAACAGGTCCACTTGGGCTCTGTTAAATCTCTCCCAGATTTGTTCCATCACATGCTTTTAAGTGGCCTGAAATATACGCTGCCTTCAAGGAGAGCAGCTTCCCCTGGGCCCACTGGAGGATCTGACATGCCAGCTTGTACAGGAGGTGAGATTGCAGACCCCCTTGGTGGTTTATATAAGAGAGCACAGATGTGTTGTCCGAACGGACCAACACATGGTGGCCTCTGAGGTCTGAAAGGAAATGCTTCCCCAGAGACTGTGGGTGAAGTGGCCACTCATGACCCCCCCATACCATGAGGGAAGAGTCTGACATAAGCGTTATGCAACGACCAGGAACTCCTAGCACAAGGGCCCTGAGCCCTTGCCGCGTGACTTTGATTGTATGGGTTAGGGTTGCCCCTCCAAGAGAACCCTAGGGTCCTGAGCCACCACTGGAGGAGTCTCATGTGCAGGGGGCCAAGTGGAACCACATTGGACGCTGCTGCCATCAGACCCAGCAATCTTTGAAACTGCCTCACAGTGAGTGACTGGCTTTCTCTCACTCTCTTGATGGCCGTGAGGATGGATTCGATACGAGCAGGAGACAACTGCGTCCGCATAAGGGTCGTATCCTATAGTATGCCTAAATTGGTGCTTCTCTATAATGGAGAAAGCACTCTTTTTGGTGTTCAGCCTTAACCCCAGCTCCTTTATGTAGGCAAGAACAAAATCTCGATGCCGGACTGCCAGCTGCTCCGATTGAGCCAGTATCAACCAATCAGCGATATAATTTAGAATGCGGACACATCCACACACTTTGCGAACATGCAGGGTAAGAGGGCAAGACCAAACAGAAGGACCCGGTATTGTTAACCTCAGGAACTTCCTTTAACATGGAAGGATGGATATATGAAAGTACTTTGAAAGCTTTTTTATTCTCAAAAGTGAGCGGTTCAGCTGACGTAGATCCAATATGGGATGCAACCGTCGGTCCTTTTTGGGAACTATGAAGTACCATCTGTAGTACCCGGATTCTCTGTCTGAAGGAGGGACAACCTCGATGGCCTTCTTCCGCAAGAGAGTATCTACTTCTTGTTCCATGACCAGAGCATGCTCTCTCAGGTGAGACCTGAACTGAATCGAAAAAGCCTCTGTCTAGGACCCACCGAGACACGTCTGGCAGAACTTTCCAGGCTGCTCTTAAGGGAATCAGTCACTTGAGACTGACCTCTGGTGTGCCTAGAGCCAGAGCTACGCCCTGGTGCCTCTGGTGTACAGCACCCCTGTGGTCCCCAGATGGTCCTATTTTAGGACTTCTTGGACGAAGCCCTTCTATTGAAGATCACTTCAATAGATTGCTTTTTGGCTTCCTGTAACCTATTGACGACTGCATTGCCAGCGTCGCCAAACAGGCCAGTTTCTGCACCAACGGGGCGTCTAGCAGCAGACACTAGGGCGGCCATGGACCGACCAATGGCCCTAGCGGTCTCTTTAGTTGCCCTGATGGATAAATCTGTCACACATTGAAGCACTCGGACTTGATCGCCCGAAGTGTTTCCCACATCCAACTCCCTTAACAGGTCTGCCTGAAAGGCCTGCAGCACAGCCATGGTGTGCAGACAGCCTGCGGCCTGACCTGCTGAGGCATAAGCCTGGCCCACCAATGCCAAGGTAATACGAAGGGGCTTGGTGGGCAGTGCCGCGGTCTTTAGGGATGATGTGGCACCCAGGGAGAGATAGCCAGCCATCGACTCTTTGACACGCATCGACTCTAATTTTTTATTACCACATTATCTGTGTAAAGCTGCTTTAAGACAATGTTAATTGTTAAAAGCACTATACAAATAAAAATTAATTGAATACTTCAACACCATGCAATTCCGCCTGAACTGCAGATAATTGAAATCCACCTCTCCATACAATGACCTGAAGCATTCAAGAATGAATTCCAAGCTCTGTCAGTGTTATTTAGAGAACAAACAGTCAGCTAGAGTGCTATCTATCATGGAATGGGCTGCTCAGACACTGCACCTAAATCCTATTGAACTGCTCCGGTATGAACTGGATCACAAGGTCAGAAAGAATTACCCAACTAGTGAAGGACACCTTTTGCAAGTTTTACAAGAGTCATGACAATGTATTTCAGCAGAATATTTGAAAAAAAGAATCATCTGAATGCCAAGAGTGTGAAAAGTGGTTATTCATGCTAAGGTTGATTTTTGACAGGAAATAAAGTTTAACATATGCACATTTATATATTTGTTTGGCCAAAGTAAATCTTCAAATGGTTGAATTACCTATTGTCTCACATATAAACAAAAGGAACATGAATATGTCTCTCAAAAATGATAAAAAGACTAGGTGTTTTTAGACTTTTGAGAGGTATTTTAATGTGCACACATTTCAAATGACCCACAGACATGTCTTACACAAGAACAGTCAGTGGATCAATCTACCAATATACAGACAGTTCTATAATTTTTAATATAGTATAATAGGATTGTTCTGATAATCAATTACTGCTTGACTGGTTCCACAATATATCATGGTACACTAAAGACATGCTTCAAGACTCTTTTCTTTTCTGGCACCTAGGTTGTGGAACTTTTGATGATATCCAAACAGCCGAGTCAGTCTTCAAATGACAACTAAAGACCTACCTCTTAAAGAAGTACTTAAATTGGCATTATAAAATAAACAAAAATAAATATATATAATATATGCAGTATATATATATATATATTCCCTCCCAACAGACTTTTTGGACTTTTGGTATTCTTATTTGATGACTGCATTAACTAGCATTAAAATGCATTTATCGATGGAGACCTCAGAGCCTTTTTGGAAGATGCTCTGGATAATGGCATCTGCCAGACTTCTCCATCCATCTGACAGAGGAAAAGATACTATGAAAACCCACCGACACAGATAAGATTCGGTGCTAAGTGACTAAAAATGCATATAGTATAGACTGCAAGAACATAAACAATACACAAAAGCACCATTCTTTATTAGTAGCAACCAAACATGAACATGAACAACCATAACTTGCACAAGAAGCCAAAGGCCATGAAAGCATGGGCTACATGGGCTAATCGCAAGACAACATGATTTCGGTGAAGAGAGCATGTGGCATGGTATGTAAGGTGAAGTCCAGGGCAATAATTTCATTTTGAAAAGATTTATACTATAAGAAAGCCACCTGTCTTGTGTAAGATCTTGGGCATCTTTTAGCTATTGTGTGCTATTTTTCCAACAAGTGAAGCAGCATCTGCCTGCCAAAACCTTAAAAAAGCAAATCAATTGATCCAACCCTTGTAGAGTCGGTCAAAGAACAGTGGGTGATTTGGTCTGCAGTTTTCTCAGGAAAAAAAGACGAGACAAACAGAAAAACAGCCAATCCATATGGAAATAAAAATCAGAGGAGCACCTGCGAATGATGGAATTACTCCAGCTCAACATGTAAATTTAATCCCATCCAAATAGGCTTGATGAATTGCTGAAGGATGGAAGAGACACGAGTGACATTGTCTGAAAAGCAATTCTTGCGCTTGGCATCTTCTCCTATATGTATTTCTATACGATTTTTCCTACTGAAATTCTTAAATGTTCTAGTTTCTGCATGGCTGACATAACGAAGACAGAAAAGGGGTCACGACACTCCACAGTTGAAGCAGAAAGGCCATGTACACCTTTCCCTAACACACACATTTAAAAGGGTCCAGGATATGCAGATAATATAGAAGGTCTATTAGACACCTGCTGGACATGTCTCCAGGATATACTATTCCATGGCCTTAGTTTCGACTGGAGGGGGTACATAATGCTGTGAAAGATAGGAGTTCAATGACATAATGAGGTTATTTAAGTCTGCGGGGAGGACGACAAGTAGTTTTCTGTGTGGTTAACATCTTCTTGTGGTTCGTATAGGATGTCAGTTGCGACAGTGGGAGAGCAAGATCACAATACCTCTATTAGATCAGTCTACGGTTTATGAGATCATAGGAGGTCGTTATTGGCAAGGGGGACCGGATAATTAGCAAGGAGTTAGTCTTGTTATAAGTGGCTCCTACTGTACTAGAATAAGATGGACCGACTGGCCTTGCAATCTAATGAGTACTCGGATATTAGCTATTCCGGTGGTTAAGTTGTGTGGGCAAATTCGCTCCCATGAAGTTCCCAGCAGGTCCGATGTCTAGGAAGCACTATGTAGGAAGACAGATTGATTGATCAAGACATAGCACGGTCTACAGTCATTGAAGTGTTTTATTAGGTAGGAAAAATGGGAAATGATGACACTAATGACAGCTGAACGATCAGAATGTTGCCGGGGTGCAGTTTTATTTGTTAATTTGTTCTCCTCTGTAATGTGCAGTAATAATGTTACATTATTACAGGAAACAGCTAATTTTAGCTACCAGAGAATAAAACCTGGCTCTGTCTATATACACAAAAAAGTGTGTGGACACCTGACTATATGTGCTTTCTAAATATTCCATTCCACATTATTTCCAATTTGCTGTTACAATAACTCTTCTGGGAAGATGTTACACTAGATTTTGGAGTGTGCTTGTAAGAGACTTGTGATAATTCAGTCACAAGCAACATTAGTAGTCAAGACCTGCGGTGGAGGCCACTCAAGATTCTCCACTCCAACCCTTGTAAATCCATTAAGGTTGCTTTGTGCACAGGGTTATTGTCATGATAGAACAGGTTTGGGTCTTCTGGTAAAGTGAACAGAAAATTGAATGCTAGAGCATCTAAAGAAATCCTATAAAAATGTGTGCCTTTACATTTGTACAAAATTGTTTGGTCAAGAACCACAAATATATAATTTCTTCATATATGTGTGTGTGTTAAAGGTGCAACACAATGCCACTATCTGTACCTGTGTTTGTGTATACACTTCAGGTATTCATATATGCATCTGTATATTGGATTGAAACCCAAAACACAAACGTTTTTGGAAACATTAGAACTTTGATATTGTTTTTGTTTATATCTGCTTGTGATTTTTTTAAATAAATGGTAATGCACTTCCACAATTGGTAGCCTCATTTAAATCAGCATGACCCTGACCAGGTAGTTACTAAGAATGAATAAATGAACACCAAATGCTTTGTGAACCAGGCAGGATGTGGGCAGGTAGGGGCCATGACATGAATCTATTGAACTCCTGGAAACAGAAGAAATGAAAGCATGCTCTACTACATAACAATAGGTATTATGTTACTGTATGCTCTATTACTGTTTCTAGTATAATTGCTTAATTTTGTCTTTGTCTTGCAAGCCTCATGTCTGACTACTCACCTGCATAAAATAAAAAATTATTATATTCAGGGATTCATTAATAGTGTTCTGGGGTAATTTGGGAAATCTGGTGTAACTCCACTCAGCGTTAGATGTCTGGGGTTTGCACATGTATTTATGTATTTGTATTGTATAGAGAGAGAGAGAGAGAGAGAGAGAGAGAGAGAGAGAGAGAGAGACTGGGATAACTGGGCTATAATGACCCACACTTTCTTCCTTTTCTCACAACACTGATGGCTATATCTGACAGTACCAGGCCATGAAAACAAGCACCTCTTGTGCTCAGTCTCCCTCCTTCTCTCTTTTCCCACTCTTTCATTGAATCCCTTTTTGCCTTTCCTTTCTCTGTCCATGCCTGCCACCTGATTCTGGTTCTCATTACATCACTTTTTCCAACCACCCCACCTTCTCTTCCCTCTTCTTTGTATCTTCCTCTCATAATTATTCCTAAAAGTCTCTTGCTCTTATGTAATTGGAGGCTCCGATTCCATCTCTCTCTCTCTCTCTCTCTCTCTCTCTCTCTCTCTCTCTCTCTCT
>JAAIIK010000164.1:621387-645365 GCA_014706435.1 Silurus glanis
CACACACACACACACACACACACACTCACACACTCACACACTCACACACTCACACAACACACACTCAGGCACACACAGTCATTCTCTCTCACCGGGGACCCTAATTAAGCTTGGCTGGTCTTTGATGTTGTCGCCTAGGCAACAGTCACCATGACGAGGCTGGCTTTTCCAGAAAAAAACGCACGTGTTTTACTGCTGAGGATGTACAGTGCGTCCCCCCCTAACACACACACACACACACACACACACACACACACACACACACACACAAGTAACATATCAATTTGCATGTATACACTATAATATTAATACAATGTTGTCAGTTAGGCCAGATTCAAATGTGCACATACACACACACATACACCACCCAACTGACGTGCTGAGACCTGTGAGTACACAAACACACGCATACAGTGACATTACAGTATGAGTCATTGTAAATGGGTCATATCATCAGTCTCATAACTCTGGGCACATCCATTTGCATTTCTTCGGCTGTGCGTGTGCGTGTGTGTGTGTGTGTGTGTGTGTGTGTGTGTGTGTGTGTGCGCGTGCACACAAGACAGAGAGGGAAAAACCCTCACCCTCTGTGCATATCAGCTTAACAAACCACTCTACCACTCACAATTACTGCCAAATGCAGCTGTCACAGCAACCAACACAATTAGCTTCTCTTCTGAGGTTAGTGTGTGTAGACATAGCCAGAAGACAGCAACATGGCAACTACTGTAACATCCTGCATTAATACAGTGCATGTCCACTAATCAAAATACTCATTAAATGGAGTTTATGAAATATGACAAGCATAGACTAAAGAGCATTTTCTCCATCCCCAAGCCATTTTCCCATCCCTATATATATATATATATATATAAATACAGTATCTTACAAAAGTGAGTGCAGCCCACACATTTTAGGAATCATTTTAGTAAATCTTCTCAAGGGACAATACTATAGAAATAAAATGTGGATATATTTCAGAGTAGTCAATGTGCAGCTTGTATATCAGTACGGATTTACTGTCCTCTGAAAATAACTCTATACACAGTCATTATTGTCCAAATACCTGGCAACAAAAGTGAGTACACCCTAAGTGATATCAGCTGTACGTTGCTGTAACCATGTAATGTCCTATTCATCATGTTCATGTTTTTGTCTGCTTAACAGGACCATACATATTTGTGTATCTTGTATTAGAGCAGTTAAGATTTGCTGCTTTGAGTGCAATTCTCTCATATTGACCCCTGGATGTTCAACATGGCACCTTATGGCAAAGAACTCTTTAGAATTTGAATATTTGCTCTCCACACTCGGAACAGGCCTCGCAAGAGTCTATCAAAGAAGTTGAGTCCTTTTGCTGTGCATCAGGTGCAGAAGCTGGTTTTAAAAACAGACGCATGAGTGTTGCCAGCATTGCTTTAGAGGTTGCAGAAGCGGAAGGGCCGCTTGTAAGTGCTCAGACCATACGCTGCACACTGCAACAAGTCGGTTTGCATGGCCGTCGTCCCAGAAGGAAGTCTCTTCTGAAGCTGGCTCACGAGAAGTTTGCTGAAGACAATCTGTCCAAGAGCATGAATTACTGGAACCATGTCCTGTGATCTGATGAAACTAAGATAAACTTGTTTGGTTCAGATGGTGTCCAGCATGTGTGGCGATGCCCTGGTGAGGAATACCAAGAAAATTGTGTCTTGCCTACAGTCAAGCATGGTGGTGGTAGCATCAAGGTCCGGGGCTGCATGAGTGCTGCTGGTATTGGGGAGCTACGGTTTATTGAGGGAAACATGGATTCCAACATGTACTTGTCAAGATAATAACGACCCCAAACACACCTCCAAGAAGACATCTGCCTTGCTGAGGAAGCTGACGGTGAAGGTGATGGAGTGGCCAAGTATGTCTCCAGACCTGAACCCTATTGAGCAGAATATCACAGTACATGTTGGAACCTATGTTTTCCTAAGTTTATCTCAGTCTCATCAGACCACGCAGAGCACGAGGACTTAACTCCTTTGATCGACCCTTGCGAGGCCTGTTCCGAGTGTGAGTAACAATTCTATTTCTCAAATCCTCAGAGTTTTCTTTGCCATGAGGTATCATTTTGAACATCCAGTGGTCAGTATGAAAAAATTGTATTCAAAGCAGCAAATTTTAACTGCTCTAATACAAGACACACAAATTTGTATGGAGTTGTAAAGCAGACAAAAACATTAACATGATGAATAGGACTTATTTAGGAGTTACTTTGCATGGTTACAGCAACATACAGCTGTTATCACTCAGGGTGTACTCACTTTTGTTGCCAGCTATTTGGATAATGGCTGTATGTTGAGTTATTTTCAGAGGACAGTAAATCTGTACTGCTATACAAGTGCGCATTGACTACTCAAAAGTAAATCCAAATTTTATTTCTATAATGGTTGCTAAAATGTAAGGGGTGCACTCATGTATACTGTACTCAATACTGTATATATATATATATATATATATATATATATATATATATATATATATATATATATATATATATATATATAGGGATGGGAAAATGGCTTGGGGATGGAGAAATATGCTCTTTAGTCTATGCTTGTCATATTTCATAAACTCCATTTAATGAGTATTTTGATTAATGGAGTTGAATTATTCATTTAAAATATTGAATGATTTTATTGAAAACACTGGATGGATGATTAAGCCTACAGTGTGTTTATATAACCGGCCAGCCTTGATTTTTTATTTTTTTTTCTTATTTTTTTGACCGGGGGCTGTTACTAATAAAGCACCTTTTAAATTGCCATGTATGCCTCCATGGACATAAGTATGTAAAAGTAAATATTTGTTGTTGTTTTATTTTGCTGGAAACCATGACCCTCAGCTCTGTTATTTACTGAACAGAAAATGGTCTTAATAATGTAGACATGAATGTTTTAAATTTTTTTGTTTTAATTGTTTTTTTTTTTGTGTGTATCTTGATCGAAGAGTCCTCTATGGAATTCATCCGAATAATGAATACGAGAATTAACACTTTCTAGAAAAGGACAACATCATGACTTCATGATGAAGCCTGTTTTGTAGCTAGTTAAAAGGCTTCTAGATAATTGCCTAATTAACAGTTAGCATATGAGATGACACTCTACATAAATAAACACACTCGTCTAAATCTGACAAGGGGCACAGGGATGCTAAACATATTTAACCCTTAGATATATGCTGCTATATGGACTGCATAAAAGATGATGCCTCTTCTCATAGTGTTTCCTTTTGAGTTCTTCTCACCCATTCCTGTGAGTGCAAAAAAAACATGTATATTAGCTGCTACTTTCATTTATTAGCAATCCTATAACTAGTATACAGCTATTTGTAATCAGGGGTGGAAACGTATATTTACACTTTAATTAAGTCATTTTTTCATGGATTTGTTTCTTTTTTAAAACCTTTTTTAAATTGAAAATGTTTAGTCTTCTTCAAGTACGTTATCAAAAGAAAACAAAAATACATTTTGCTCTTTGCATGTTTGTTTTGACCTTTAAAGTGCATCATCAGCAACTTCTTTAAGGACATTTTACTGCCACACCAACAGAGGGCACCTTCACATAAATGCTACAGCTGTTTCTTGGTCATTTTCTGTCAGTTGTAGATTGCTTCGAAGAAAATGATTAGCCCCTATTGTTTTTTTTTTCTACAGTATTTGTTTGCATTATAGTGTGTAATTTAAATGGGATATTATGTAATGGGCATAATGAAATAGTCCAAATTGATGAAGCTTTCAAACCCCTAAATAAATCCTGGTCGAACCAATTAACTTCAGAAATCACCTGATTGACTGATAAAGGTCCAACTGTGTCACATAATGTCAGTATGAAATAAGCCTAATCTGAAAGGAAGCTTAATCTGCAACACAGAAAAGAATAATGTCACAGACAAAGTTGTGTAGAATATCCAGAGGTATATAGAGTATCTGAAAATCATACTTGAGTAAATGTATTACCGTATTTTTCGGACTATAAGCCGCTACTTTTTTCCCACGTTTTGAACCCCGCGGCTTAAACAACGAAGCGGCTAATTTATGGATTTTTCCTGAGTTTTTCCCGGTTTCACAAACTTCAAGCCAAAAAACTGAACCCCATAACATTAGACCAATGAAATTTCCGAACGGAAACGAAAAAATGCACCTCACCTGTGTGATAAACTCCCCAGAGAAATACAGTGGTACCTTGACCTACGAGTTTAATTCGTTCCGTGGACGAGCTCGTATCTCAATTTGCTCGCACATCAAATCAGTTTTCCATATTGAAAATATGGGTATGTGAGGATATAATAAGGTTTTATTCAGTGTATTTTCCTTGGAGATGAGACGACTTGAGCTAACGAAAACGCCAGTGGGGTGTGTGTGTGTGTGGAGGGGGGTAGAGGCGATAAGCGGAGGCGGAGGGAAAACTCGTTTTTTACTATCACTCCTGTACACTACGTATCCCTAAACTTTAAAATTTTTACTTTTTCTTCTTTGCTTATCCTAATTTTCGTCACAATCTTCGCTTTCTGGCTTCGCTTCGCCATCTAGCAGCGGCGTCTCGAGCTCGTACCTCAATTTTTTGCTCGCGTAACAAAGCAAAAAAAATCGACCGCTCGTACCTCGGAAAACTCGTACATTAATGCACTCGTAGGTCAAGGTACCACTGTAGTTGTGAAAGGAAGGAGGAAGACAGTGAACAATGACTTACTTGGTAGGCTACCGTTTAGATACAAGCCGAGGTAGCGCGTTGAGTCTGGGTGAAGGGAGAGCTCACTAAAACTCCAGTTGCAACACAAATCATATAAGCACAGACAGGTTTCCAAAAGTCGTGCTTTTTTATTTTTCTTGGCAACAGCGTTATGGGTTAGTCAAAGAAACTTAGAAATGAGCATCAGAAAATAAAAAGGACATAATCCTCGGTCTCCACACACCCAGTAATACCGGAAGTATGCAGTGCCGGTCTTTTCCCAAAATACCGCTATGCTCCTAATAGAAGCGCAACATATTTCACCTTGTGTAACGTGTCTGTCGTTAAATCCTGTGTAAAGTTCATTAGTGTAGACACTTATAGACAGGTGCGGCTTATTTATGTTAAAAATAAAAATATTTGTCAAATTCAGTGGGTGCGGCTTATATATGGGTGCGCTTTATAGTCCGGAAATTACTGTACCTTACTCCAATACTTACTCCATTACACTAGCCACTAGTTCCCATATGACTTAAGTCTTAGATGATCTGATTTTAATAGTAGTTAAGTAGGCTCAAAGATGCACTAGTCCTCAACACCAAGTCACATGTTAATGAAAAGCAAAATACAGTTAATTTGACACTGCATTAACCAAGATCAACACAACATCCTCTTCAACATGCCAAAAATTAAACAAAGATCAAACAAAGACAGTCAAAAAATAATACAATGTACTCTTGGCGAGTAAAGAATTAAATGTGATTCATTACTGTACTTAAGTAGCTTTTTCACGTATTTGTACTTGTAAATATTTTACTTTTTACTCAACTACTGTACATTTTGCGAAATCAATCGTTTCTTTTTATTTATGAGTGGAAAAAACCTTACATGGTGAAGCCTGCAGCAAGTCTCCAATCAGGCTAGAGCACATGCTTTGTTTTGAACTTGAGTGATTGCCACTTGGTCGTTTCTACTTTGCACAAACATACAGTACAACGTATGAGAGGAACAAATGATGGAAGAAACTCTGCTTCTAAACTGATTCTAAATTGCCACAACACCCGTGGCCTATTTTCGCAATTCTTTTGAAGTAGTTAAAAAGAAGGTTTTGGGCTCATGACAATTTTGATATATATATATCAATCAGTGTTTGACATATAAATATCGTTCTATTAATAGATTGTAGAATAAAGAGTAACATTACATAAACGGAGTTGATTAGGCAAAAATTCTTGTGACAAAAATTATAATAGGAACATAATAGCCACAATACGTCATAGTACTTTGAATACTTAAGAACATTTGAGGGCATTTTGTACTTTTGTACTTTTACTCAAGTGAAAGTTTAAAGGAAGCACTTTTACTGGAGTAATATTTTACCTAGCGGAAAACCGATCTGAATTAAAGAAAAAATGGGTCACGCTAATGCATTACATTTCTTCAGGTTTCAGTCTTCAATTGGGATGGAAACTCATCTTCCAGCAGGACAGTTCCCTAAACATGCTGCTAAAGATAGGCTAAAGTGGTTTAGAACATTTAAGAATCTTGGAATGAACTAGTCAAAGCCCAGACTTTAAGCCACTTGTTGGTATGATTTGAAGATTGCTGTATACCAACACAGCCCATCTAAATTATATGAGCTGGGCAGTTCCCAATGCCCCAGTTCCAATGGTTGGATGCACAAATCTAATTTAAAAATAGTCTTAGAGAATTAGGTGGCTATGCTAAGTATTGATTTTGGGGCAGAGATTGAGGGGGTGAATACTTGTGCACACTCCAGATTTATTGTTGTTGTTGATTGAATTACTGGATTTGGTGATTTGTCTGTGTTCATGGTGTTTTGATCTTGGCCTGACTCTTGACTACTTCTTGGTGTCCCTCTGTTAGCATTGCTGACTCTGGGATATACCTAGGAATTGAATCTGGCCTGTTATTTGACATTTATTATTGGTTTATATGATAGTGTGTACACAATGGACAAAGGTTTGTTTACAACTGACCATATGATTTGTACTGTATGTGCTTTTTGAACATCAAATTCCACATATAGTCCCTATTTGCTGCTACAATAACCTTGACACTTGTAGTGTGCTTGTGGAGATGTGTGCTCATTTAGATACAGCAGTGTTCATAAAGCCATGTACTAAGGTAGGTGATGTGAGGAGGGCTGGGGTGCAGTCAGTGTTCCAATTCATCCCATAGGTGTTCAATAGGGTTGAGGTCAGAGCTCTATAGCAGGCCCCACAAGATCTTCCATTCCAAACCATGTAAAGAATATCTTCATGGAGCTGGCTTTGTGCACAGGGTCATTGTCATGCTGGAACAGGATTTTGTCTCCTAGTTTTAGTGAAGAGAACATTACATACTACCTCATCCAAAGACATTATATACAATTGTGTGCGTCCCAATTTGTGAACAGTTTTAACAGATAACCAGATGTGGCTGGAAAAGTCAGGTGTCCGAATACTTTTGTCTATATTGTTTAATAAACCTCCTATGTATGTTCTCTAATCTTGTCCCTGAGTCACATTTGTTACATAACCTCAGTAAGTACTTAAAAGCAACAAGATATTTTCTGGGTTTTCAGTATTGAATAAAACTGTGCACAACTGTGCTAATTTTTCTTCAAGCGAAGGTCAACTCACACCACTTGGGACCGGTTCATTTTTAATTATACTAGATCAAAAATTGGCAAGTCAGAGTGAAACTTGACTCACAGTCATTAACACTTGACAGAAAGTAAGATGAGCATCTGTGCCTATACGTAAGATTAAAACAAATGATTTCATTTAATTCAGTGAATCATTCACTTCATTCATTCAATTTACAGAATTAAATAAACGAATGAATATAAATTCTGGCATAATAAATTAAACCCTAATAAATGATCCATGGCAGCAGTAGCAAGAAAAAACTCACTGAGATGGTATGAGGAAGAAACCCTGAGAGGAAAATGAGTCAAAAGGGAACCCATCTTCATCTGGGTGACATTGAACGTCCATTCATTACCATTCCGTCATTGTTGAGGTTATCAGCTGTTCACTGATGGACACTTAAGTGCAAAACCTTTTTGCCATTTGTAGGCCTAAGCCATTGTAGCAGACTGCTTAGAATCATTTCACTTCAAATCCATCTTAATGGTGAGTTTAACCCTTCACAGTAACTTTATGAATTTTCAAGCTGGCAATTCTACCATGGTCTCTCTTAATACTGATTGGCTGGAAAATGTTTAGCTAGTTTGTGGTCAGTTTGTTCAGTGTTTAATTTAATAAACTAATATACAGTTCCAGTTCCATACAGAGTGAAACAGCTATTGAAACTTTTCCTAATGACTTTACTGAGCTAAATGAAGGAATTTTGTGTTAATTGGTATGAGGAATATAGTGATTTTGATAAGTGGGCCAAGGCACAAGATCAGTCAAGGAGTTAACGCCAACACCTTCATTATAAGCAGCGCCGTGGCATAGACACATCGGCTCTTTCTCTCATACTAGCTTTAAAATCTGTTTATTGAATTCGATTAAAATAAATGCAATCTTATTGCACAATAGTTTACCTCTATTTATGATTTACAGTGGGCAAAATTATAACAACCAGTGCAAAAAAAAAATTACTGAAAATAAAGATTTGTAACCATTTAGATTGTTTTGCACTGCAAACATCACTGACAGCTTTAACTCATCACTGTTGGCAAAAAGCCATTGTATGGATAATCCACAACTAGGGGTGCACCACTAGTTTTATTTTACATTTCACACCAATATACCATTTTAATACACTTTTCTTTCCGTCAGGCTGTTCACCTACGCATTGTGCCTAAAAATCATGTAACGTAACCTAGCAGTGGATTATGACTTATGACATAGTCTGTGGTTATTGTATGGTCATGACAGATTCAAAAATACACACCGTAGTATTCCTAACTTTCAATTAAACTTCTTCCAATTGATCACGCCTGACTTCTGGCTCAGCTTTTCCTAAAATGCTTTTAAGTCTATGTGAGATTATCTTCTAGACAAACTATTATCTTCAACAATTAACTACATTTCTTTACAGGCCCCTTTAGACAGGCCCCTTAGCCATTGTTATATTTACAGTGTACTAACCCCTTAAATATAATAATTTCTTCAGTTAGCAGTGTTCTGATTTCTGAGAATAGACAACACTTAGATCATATCTAGGTAATATTTATGTATTTTGGCCTTTTTTATTTTCTTTAAATGAAATATTTAATTTTGTTCAGTAATTTAACAGTGCTAATCTGTATCTAGGGCCACTCTCTCATCTAGCTTTCGGTAGCTCGGTCCACACTTTGAGAATACATTCAAATTGCATTGATGCCAACTTATCTGCTAAACCAGGGGTCTTTTTTACACTATGGATCAGATTTGTTTTGAAATTATTCTTCCTGACCAGCTGATGGGATGTGTGGGTGTGTCTGGAATCGTTGGGGGTTGTTTCATTTACTTATTTAACATTTAATTTATGACTTGTCATATTGCATCTCCATAGTACCGTATTTTTCGGACTATAAGCCGCTACTTTTTTCCCACGTTTTGAACCCCGCGGCTTAAACAATGAAGCGGCTAATTTATGGAATTTTCCTGGGTTTTTCCCGGTTTCACAAACTTCAAGCCAAAAAACTGAGCGACATAACATTAGACCAATGAAATTTCCGAACGAAAACGACAAAACGTACTTCACCTGTGTTCTGAGCTGCACGGCATCGGGAGAAAAAAAGTTTTTTTTAAACGCACAACGATGCCAAAAGATAAACTCCCGAGAGAAATAGTTGAGAAAGGAAGGAGGAAGACAGTGAACAATGACTTTCTTGGTAGGCTACTGTTTAGATACAAGCCGTTGTAACGCGTTGAGTCTGGGTCATGGGAGAGCTCGCTAACTCCAGTTGCAACAGAAATCATATAAGCACAGACAGGTTTCCAAAACTCGTGCTTTTTTATTTTTCTTGGCAACAGCGTTACGGTTTAGTCAAAGAAACTTAGAAATGAGCATCAGAAAATAATAAGGACATATTCCTCGGTCTTGCACACATGCAGTAATACCGGAAAAAGGCTATTCCCAAAATGCCGCTCTGCTCTTAAAGGAGCCACAACATATTTCACCCGTTACACCGTGTAACAGGCGCTGTCTTTCATTAAAGCCTGTGTAAAGTTCATTAGTTTCAGTGTAGACACCTGCGGCTTATAGACAGGTGCGGCTTATTTATGTTCAAAATAAAAATCTTTGTCAAATTCAGTGGGTGCGGCTTATATTTGGGTGCGCTTAATAGTCCGGAAATTACGGTAATTGCATACAACAAACAATAAAGAATAATGTGTTCATGTGCCTATAGCTTCTTATAAAAATCATCTCAGGATCCCTTCTTCTCATTCACATATGGAATGTGGTTATAATAGTTGCATTTGGATTTTGACCTTTGAAACCCTTATTAAGGTTACATTAAAGACCCACTAATGCATTTACAAATTAGTTATTATTATCAATAAATAAACAAATAATGATTTTTAACTGATTCACTGTCTTTCCGTAACTAAAGTAACATTTTTACTTTTGGTAAATTTCAGTCTCAAAACTACTTTTACAAAACAACTTTTTCTACAAGCATTAAATGAATTACTGCTGCTTGTGGATTGTAGTCATTATGCAACCCTCATTCTCTTAGACCGCAGCGTACCTTGCTATAAAAAACATTAAAGAGAAGGATTGGAGTGGTTTTCATCGTACAGACTGAACCTTCTCAATCAATATCACTAATCATTATACCTCCTCTGCTCCCATAACCTATTTATTCCCACAAGGCTTCATTTTCTTTTTTCGCTTTACTGCCCGCTCGAGTCCCACCGTCAACACAATGCCCGATCGTTCTCTGTTTCGTAATTACACTTTCTTTTTAAAACAGCCTCATGTGTTGAGGGTAATGAGGCCTCATGTGTTGATTCATATCATGGAGATCATCTGACCAAATGCGTTCTGTACTATGCACCTGCATATAGAGTTGAGTAGCAAGCAAAGCATTATGGGAAATTTTTTCAATCCCACCTGACATTACTGTCTAAAGTCCATACATTACTACCCGACATTACTTAAGCTTTTGTGGTTGAATAAGCACAAATCTTTAGCACAAGCACACTCTAAAATTGAGTGGAACATCTTCCCAAAAGAGTGGAGGTTATTATAACAGCAAATAGGAACTAAATAGGAACCACAAACTTATGTCCAAATAGTGTAGTTCCCTATCAGGAACGCGCCTGAGTGTTCTTGCTCTGAAATAATGTGTGTAATCAGTCGGCAGTTCCCGAGGCTCGCAAATGGACCTCACAGAGGGTTTTGAGACAGGCTTGTCCCTTTCTCCAACCTCACCTGCTTGGTCCTACACTCGTTTACAGGCTTGGAAGCACGCCTTTCTGCGGTTTCTTTCCCCTGCGACGAGAGCATTAGCTCCACCTTTCTTCCTCTGAGGAGGAGGGAGGCACACTTTGCGAGCTAGGCTCGAGGAGCTATAAAGTTAGGGGCGGAGCCAGATTGGTTCCCGAGAGATCTGACTGTGCGCATTCTGCGCATTTTTGGCGCAGATTCTCTGCACATTCTGTGCATGATCTGCGCATATTGCGCCACGTATTGTGCTGCGCATATTCTATACGGAAAATTTCAATAAAAATAAAATGCTAAATTAAAATAAATAATTATAATAATAATAATTGTTGTTGTGACCTGCGCCGTAGCCAAGCTACATAACTTAGCTGGCTCATGAGTAGAAAGTCCCTCCGTCCAATAAGCTGGACGAACGCTCTCTGACACCGGGTCGCGGTCATGGGCGAAGCCCCTTTAGCCCCTTCGACGTTGTATTCACACATCACGGGGCGGAAAGTACACAGGTATGGAGCGATTCTGCGGGTTGAAGAGACGCTTGTGAGCTATCTCTCTCCCGGGATCGCCATCTCCCTCAAGACCCCGACATTACCCACCAAACCCTGCGTAATACATCGCCGCTTGTGGGTAAGGCTTATGCTTTGGCAGGTCAAGCAGCTGCATCCCTGCACACCATGGCGGTCCTGTAAGGCATATCAGGCTGAACTGCTGCATTAACTGGATGTAGAGATGCCCCGGGCAGCCAGTTCACAAGCTCCGCCGGACGGCTGACCTGACCCTCAGAGCTACTAAAGAGACCACTAGGGCCATTGGCCGGTCCATGGCCGCCCTCATCTCAACAAAGCGGCACCTCTGGCTCACTCTCTCGGAAATGTCTGACTGGGATAGGGCCGTGCTGCTGGATGCCCCACTCACTTCTTCAGAAATATGAAGCAGGCAGCGGCGTTCCAGCAATACCTCCCACGCCTCTCTCATGGGGATGCTCGGCGGGTGCAGCCCCAACCCCAACCCACCACCTCCCATCGGGAAGTACAGAAACGGAGCGTTGCGTCTCGCACTCCCCCTGTCAGGGATTCTGTGTGGCACAGATCTGAGGACTGTCATCTTCAATAAGAGGGCTACGGCGAAAAAGTCCTGACATAGGACGTTCTGGGGATCCGGCTGTGAAGGGCACGTTGCACCGCAGTATCCGGTGCCTGCCCTGCCCCGGCCCCCTCAGGGACCTTGTCTGTTAACCCTGCCACTGAATGAGCTTCAGGGCACGGCCAGCTTCAGCGACCATCTTCCTCGGTCTCCACCTGGTCTCGTAGTGGTCCAGGAGAACTCGCCACCTCCTAGAGTCGCTTCAGGGCACTGCCCCGGCTCTAGGCACACCTGAGGTCAGTCTCGAGAAGCCAAAACCCCTAAGAGCATTTGAAGCATTTTCTCCTGGACCTTAGAGATCACCATATTCTGATCCATACGGACAACACCGCGGTGGTTTCTTACATCAACCATCAAGGAGGTTGAGGGTCTCTAAGTCCCCGCGGCGCTTCCTTCTCCCTTACAGAAGCTGGCACTCGCCTCACTCCATGTGCATTTTATACTTCCTGTTCGTGGCGTCACTCCACCGCTGACGGCCAGCGTCCAATTTTTGACTGATTACACACTTTATTTCAGAGTGTGAACACTCAGGGAACTAGGGTTACATATGTAACCTAGAGACGTTCTTATTAATAAGAACTACTAAAGTCTATTAAAAAACGAGAAGATTTATACTTTTACTCAAGTAGTAAAAATAATAGTTTACTTTTTACTGGAGTCATATTTTTGTAGGTGATATATACTTTTTTCTCAAGCACAATAATAGTCTACTTCATCCATCACTGCTTTTGTTGAGCATTCTGTCTTGGAAATGTTAAACACTGGTCAATTTCACTTAAAAAGATTAAACTTGAACCTAAATTGTAATGAATTCTATGCATTATTGAGTTAATTAGATATACTACTGTAGATTACAGTGTAATTTTGAAAAGAAGCTGACATAAAGTGTTTCTAGGGGCTGGGATTTGATCCTGTGCTCCAGTCACTGTCTGGGTGGAGCTTCCTGTTTTCCACATGTACAAGGTGTATGTATGTATGTTTGCAGATAAACTGCATCTAGGTAGAAATGTAGTACAATAGACTGGCATCCACTCCCTAATTACTTTATTCTAAAGATAAATTTTGTTTGGAAATATATAATATGTGAATATACAGCCCTTAAGACCTACAAATTGAAGAAATTAAATACACTGCAATAGCCAATGAATATAAAACAAACACAAAGTCAACATACAATACAGCAAACACAATATATACACGTAATGCACCGTATGATCCTCCTTCCCATATGAGGTTCTTCCCCAAACCTTTGCTACAGCATACACATTTGAATAAATTTCAGTAAAACAAACAGGCCCAAACAAGTTTAGTGACAATGCCCCTGTGCACAAAGCTAGCTCCAAAAAACATGACTTGTAAAGGTTGACATGGTAGATTTGGAGCCCAAGCCCTGCCCTAAACCTTATTGAACACCTTTGGGATGGATTTAAATGCCGACTGTACCCCAGGCCTCCTCACATAACTACACTAATAATCTTGTGGCTAATTGGGAACAAATCTCAACATCTACACTCCGAGAAGTTGAGAAGCATGGAGGCCATTCACAGAAGGGTGGATGCCATTGTAAAAGCAAAATTTTAATATTGATGGTTTTAGATGGGCACCTGTGGGTGTGATGGTCAGGTGTTCACATATGTTTAGCCATATAGTGTATACATAGCTTGTTAAAAATCCATAACTCACAGCATCCATTGTTGTCCTGGCTCTGATAAAGGTACTGTTTACCTGAGGAGAGCTTGTGAAACAGATAGATCATTGGATAAATGGAGTGCATGGTGATTTTTTTTTTTCAACTTGCTTGGCCCTGATGTCATGCAGTTTATGAATTGAGAGCGACTGCTGTTCCCTCAGCTTTTCTGCGGTGCACACAATTCACTGGCCTTTAAACAGGAGGAGGCTGAGCTGAACCACACTGTTATTGTGCCCAACGCTACCGGGATAATCTCCGGATCCACAATGAATAATTGAACGAATAAATAAATGATGTTAATATGAATACAGTTCTAAGGAGTAGACTTTTTAGACCCCTACTATATTTTCTGACTTTGGATGTGCTTTTTCATAGGCAAAAGAACAAGCAATAATAACTAAACAAGCACATATCAGGCTTGCAATACCATGTGTCGTTGCATTTAGACTTAGCAACATTTACTATTCGTCATATCTTGTGAACGTGATCTCACTATCAGATGAAATTTTTGTTTCTCTCTTCTAGCTTTTTGTCATCGATAACGGCGCAGATGACTGGCGCATCGCCATGACAATGAATCGGGTATTGCTGATCGCGCTGGAGCTGCTGGTCTCAGCCGTGCACCCAGTGCCCGGTGACTTCAAGTTTGTGTGGCGCGCTCGACTCGCGTTCACCTACATCCCCTCGCAGGCGGAGGCCGACCTGGACATGGTGCTTTCTGTGCCCATGTTCCTCCGACTCTACCTCATCGCTCGTGTTATGCTCCTCCATAGCAAGCTGTTCACCGATGCCTCCTCCCGGAGCATAGGGGCTCTCAACAAGGTCAGAGGTCAAAGATCATATGGGTTGGGGAATGCTTTCCAGGATAAAGCTTGTGGGCTTTAATTTAGAGACTGAGGATTAGCCTTGTTCATGTACTGGGTAATGACCTGATCTCTTTTGATTTTATAGATGCACAATTAAATAAAAAATCCTATTCGTAAGATAGGAAATATTTCTTGCTTTCATCGCAGTCTTCATATCCAGTTAAAATTGTGTTTTGGGTTTCAAAAGTCAGTTGTAAAAAAAAAAGACCTTTTATTTCAGCTTTTTTACCCCATAGTAAAACAATGACAGCACAGGGTCCATGAACTTTTACTCATGGATTTTATTTTTGTGTCTCTTCTGGTTGTTTGGTTGTTTTCTCACTGTCTTGTTTTCCACTGTTTT
Source organism: Silurus glanis (assembly GCA_014706435.1). Lineage (NCBI taxonomy): Eukaryota > Metazoa > Chordata > Actinopteri > Siluriformes > Siluridae > Silurus > Silurus glanis. Next base: position 636,514 of record JAAIIK010000164.1, read on the forward strand.
AGTTGTCCAGTTCTTCCTTTCCTGTTCTCACCTAATTTCACCTACCACAGGAGTCATTTGATGTGCAGCATGAAATTGTTCCATTCAGGAAGAAATAGTTTAAATGATTTGGAGTGGAAGATCTTCAGTGGTCTGCTATAGAGCTCTGACCTGATCCATATTGAATACCTTTGAGATGAATCGGAAAGCAGTAGAGCTGAATGAGAAATTCAGTGGCACATCTTTTGAAAAGAGTGGAGGTTACAACAAATGAGCACTAAATATGGATGGGGAATGGGACATTTAAAAAGCACATACAAATCTTTTGTTGTTTTTGCTTTAGCTAGCATTCAAGGCCCATAATAATAAGGATAATATATAGGGAGACATAACTGAGCTTAATCATGGAAAATGGTTTGGCAGCAGCTACTATTTTTCTTAATGGACTCTTGTACCTGGAAATGAAATCATATCAAATTGTATATTGTTCTCCAATTATTATATTGCACCAAGTATCTATTTGATAAAAAGAGGATGGGGGGGTGGGGTAATAAGAGACCAGTCGGGAAGATTTTGTAGCTTCAGCAAGCCATTATACAGAAATATCTCTCCTCCAAACACCACAGTATTTTATAGACTCTGTAAATAAATGTTTTGGTTAGGAACACCCAATGATTTATGGAGTTGTTTTTACAGCCATAACTGATTTTCTGATTGATTACATTGAGTGTAGGTTCGGTTCTGTCAGACTAGTTGTTGATACAAATGATTGATGTCCTTTATTATTACACTTGCTAGCTGAATGTCTTTTAAGAAAAGTTGATAAATAAAAGGTGCTTGACATTATAGATTGTGTAGGGTTGTGCTTAGTAGACCTCAAAATGAACTGGGTTAATATTCTTGTGTACTTGCATACTTGTTCACTTCTGGAAAATAGTTTGTGTGTTTGGGGTGGTGTGTAGTGGGTTATGCGACTAGAGTCTCTCCAAGCACTATCTGATTTTAGGCATAGATAAAGAGTATGATGGTTTTGTCCTCAGCTGTGCTTCAGTGAGCACGGCTATAATAATAATCATAAATCATAAATGAATGCAAACAAATGTCCTTGGTGAACAAAAGAGAAACGTCAGATACCTTGATTAGCTTGTCTGTCTATGGTTTTTCATTAGGTGCACTTTAATACACGATTTGTGATGAAGACCCTGATGACTATCTGCCCAGGCACAGTGCTTCTGGTCTTCAGTATCTCCCTGTGGATCATCGCAGCTTGGACTGTACGAGTATGTGAAAGGTAAGAGATCAATGCTCTTTGACATTAACTCCCATGGCATCTACATATGCATCCAGGTCGATCGTGCCGCATGCTTCCCCCCCCCCCCCCCCCCCATATTTCCCATGTTAGCAGTTCAAAAGGTTGCAGACTGTGTTGAGCCCCGGGGCCACAGCGTGGGTATCCCTGCTTCTGACAAGGCTGTTGCCATAGTAACAAAGCATGTGATACACTCTAGATGCATTTAATAGATGCTGGAGGATTCCCCAGTTTGAAGCAATGGATTGCAATGTGTTTTCTTGAGTTAGAGGGTCGATGTCATATTGCTCCTTCACGTTGAGAGATTCGTAAAATTCACTGAATTATTCCTTTCTAACTCAATATTATTAGTCAGGGAAATGGTTTACATTTAAGGAATACATTTATATGATATATTTAGCTAAATGATGTAGATATTGTTGACGTATTAGTGCAAAATTCTAGACTACTAGGGCACCTGACTTTTCCAGCCATATGTTATTTTTCCCCAAATTGTTAGCACAAAGTTGGAGGCACACAATTGTAGAATAATGTCTTGGAATGCTTGTACATTTCCTTTTATTTGATTTAGGAGCCCCAATCCTGAAAAAGCATGAAATTGCTCCTGTGCACAAAGCCATATGAACAAGCCCCATGAAGATATGCTTTACATTACATTTGGAGTAGATCTTGAGTGGTTTGCAATAGAGCTCTGACCTCAACCCTATTGAATTGGAACACTGACTGTATTCCAGGCCTCCTCACCATACATCACTGTCTGACCTTACTAATGTCCTTGTGGCTGATAGTCTCAATTTTCCATTGGCACACTCCAGAATCTAGTAGAACATCTTCCCAGAAGTGTGGTGGTTATCATACAGCACATGGGTACAAAATGTGAAATGGGATGTTCAAAAAGCACATACCAATCTTAACTCTTAACTGGTACAACAGAAAAGTGTTTTCCTAATTCTCTGGAGCCCCAGCCATCTTTGGTCAAGAGTAAAACTGGCTGTGCTCTTGGAAGGGAGGAATGGTGTACTCTCTTTCATATGAATCACAGTGACACTAGATAATCATGGGCATCTGTGAGCTCGTGTATGTGGAACACTGACTGTATTCCAGGCCCATAAGCACATACCAATCTTATAGTCAGGTGTCCACATAGTTTATTTCGCACGGGTATTGCTATTGGTTTTGGGTTTTATTGTCATGGCGTCTTAGTGTCTTGGCTTATACCGTCTTCCTGCTCCGTTGAGTCAATATTCTTGGTTTCATGTCTAGACTCACAGCAAACGAGAGCAGTTAAATCACTTTTGCCTATTTTGGCTCTTAATGATTTAAGCAAGAATTAGCAAAGTAAATGTGTTGACTGTTGTAAGTACCAGACAGATTACACTCTGCAGAAGAGATCAATAATCATTCATCTTAACGACAGCATCGAACTAATTAAACATGAACCTGTTTAGAAATGAGGTGAGATGAAGGGAGTATTCCTGTTAGATTTCTGTTTCTTGATAAGAACGACCCATGTCTCAAAAACCACTGGCAATTTATATTTGATTAGTCATTAAACTTAATTTAAATAAATTATATCCTCACCCATTATTTAATGCTTTACTTATATAAGTAAAACAGCAAAAGAACTAATCAGATAATAATAAGACGAATATCAGGGGTTAGTTATTACAGAACCAATTATGACTGTTAGGAGTATTCTGCAGACAAATGATATTATTATAATAAGGACTCAGACTTTGGGAGCCTACTGTGTATGCAGTGTTTTGGCCTTGTGTGCCACTCATGAGTGCTCCCATTGAAAATCAGTTCTAGTAATTACTTATTCTAGCAATTTTAAGTAGCATACATGTGGTGTTTGCTAAGATGCTACATTGAAATGATGGATCAATCAAACAGAAAATGTATGTTGATTACAAGCATATAGGTTTGATTAAACACAATGCAGAAGGCGTTGGTTATTTTTTATATGATTTTTAAGTGTATAATATTTCATAGGGAAAAAAGTATGGGATCTAATGAGAGCTGTTCATATACAAATGCACTAAAGCATGAACGAGCTAAAGTCGAGGACAGATGCCATCACAGTTTAGCATTTGTTAGACATGTAAAAATAAATCCATAATGTGAGATGAACTCACATACAGAAACAGGCAAAAAGTCAGGCAATCAGCAATGTAAGCACGCATGTAAATATTGCTTGTTATAAAAGGTAGTTGTACACTGTAGAATCATTGTGCAAGTCTGAAGTCATAGTTTTATTCATCTAGGGAAAGTTTCTTTGAGTAGAAGACTTGTGGTTAGAGCTTTGGTCATTCTTTGGGAAATCACAGCTCCTACTCCAACTCTGATGTTCCAGTTCCATGATAAAGGGATTGGGGTGGTGTTTCAGGATAGGTTTCAGGATACTGGTGGTGAATGCAGTCTTGTCCTTTCTGAAGCCTTCATTTGCTGCTGTGTTGCAGACCTACCGCTTAAGACCTTTCTTCAGTCAGGACATAGGAGAGTGGCGATCGACTTATTAACAAACAAGCTTTAATACTTGCCACATGTACTTTACAGCACAGAGAAATTCTGTCTTCACAGCACCCCTGAAGCACAGAGGGTTAAGGGTGCCCCAAGAGTGGCACCTTGGTAATACCGGGCTTGAACCGACAATCTTCCAAGCAGTAACCCAGATCCTTAACCAATTAGCCACCACCTCCCTCTTAAGAAATTATAAGAAATTTTGAAACACCTTGATCATTGTGGTTTTGTGCCATTCTGTAACTGCTGCCACCTTGGCTTAATCCATGGCTACCCCTTACAGGCCAATGATATATCTGAAAAACACAATCATGGACCAAGGAAATTACATTTCCTCCATCTTACATAAGGCTGATTGGCTAAGAAACAGGACAGGCCTTGTTTGCCATGCTGGATGCAAGTTGGCATTTCCCCAACATTTCCCTCAGCATATAATTGATAAGGCACCTTAAGTTTAAGAAGGAGCAAGAGAACGTATACAGCATGTCACACTACTTGCAGTTACTAGAGGTGGTGCTAAATGCTGGTTCTTACATTACAGTTTTGGATAAACAGCAGATTGTCCAACTCCTCATTTACATACGACCTTCAGTGAGCTACTGTGGACTGGAATAAAGAAGGGGAATTACTTTGTACCTATCTTAATGTATCAACAAGTATTTTATCACATCCACAAAGGCAAGGAAATCAGAAAGTAACCCCTAATGATCATGCAATTGAACATGAATCGCATTAAATATGGACTGGAATTCCACACTCTAGCTGCAGGAAGTGGGTGGAACCAGTTCCCTCACAAAGCTGCATTCTATCTCAATGTACAAGAGGCAGTATTTCAATGCAGTCATTTTCCTCAATTTGAAGCCAAATGTCCTGTCTGTGAGAGAACCCCATTTTTGTGAACTTGGTCCATATTACCTTACTCAATCTTTTTAACGAAACAGCAAGGATGGAAGATCGTGTCCAAGAGGCTCTACAACAAGGTTATATCAGTTGTTCCACCTCCCCAGCATCAGCTGGATTCTTCTTTTTGATAAAGAAATGAGGGGCTCAACCAGATCACAATCAAGTACCGATATCCCCTCCTGCTGGTTCCTTCCACACTGGAATAACTCAGAGAAGCCAAAATATTAAGCAGCACATATAGCCAGTTCAAAAACCCTTACGAGAAAAAAAATAAATCAAGGACCGTGACGTCGGAGAGACGTGGGGCCGCCTTCCTGTGGGCTCACCACCTGCAGGAGGGACCGTAAGGGACCGGTGCTGAGAGGATCGGGCAGCAGTCGAAGGCGGGGGTCTTGACAACCCGATCCCTGGACACGGAGAAGTGTCTAGGGAATCTGCTTAGACTGCTGCCCCCGCGACCCGAATTACGGATAAGCGGGAGAAGATGTATGAATGAATGAATGAATGAATATAGCCAGTTTTGGATTATAGAGGTATATCAATGGAAATCTGATAAACATGTACAGAAAAAGTTTACTAAAGGTTGCAAAAGGATGTCTGGTTTCTGAATAATAATGACTTTTATATGCTATATTATATATTGTATATACAACTGTCAACTATAAAACTGTTGTGTTTTGCTGTTGTTGTTGTCACCTGGGGCTGTTTGTTTGTTTATAGAAGGTAGTGGGGACCACACAATAGTTACCTAGGCTCTGACAAATGAAAAGCTAGAACTGTTTGAGATTTGATTTTCTTTTGACTATACCCCATTACTGTTTCCATGGCAACAGTTCATTCATAAGATTTTTATTATCGCAGTCTCTCAACAAAACGTATGCCTCAAAGTAAATAATTGTAAAATGTGGTGCTGTTTAATAAATAAAAGGGCACAATCATTGGTATGTTGGAATTTTCTTTTTTTAGATGACTTCCATTCATTTTTATGGATTATTTAAAGGGTTCTGAAGTATTGGTGCTTTAAACCAGACATTAGGTTTTCTAACAAAGAACCTAATTTCTGTTATTCAGTGACATTTTAAAACTTTTGTGTGATCATTCCTTCAGAAGCATTTTTTTCTCTCTCTTGAAGTTAATGATAAAAAGATAACAGCAGTTTGTCATGTTACAGAAAACGAGAATTGTAAACTCTTGTGTCTTGCAGACATTCCATAAAATTTAACAGTTAAAAAGAGTAATGAAGCTTTTAACTGGTACAAAAGAAAAGTGTTTTCCTAATTCTCTGGAGCCCCAGCCATCTTTGGTCAAGAGTAAAACTGGCTGTGCTCTTGGAAGGGAGGAATGGTGTACTCTCTTTCATATGAATCACAGTGACACTAGATAATCATGGGCATCTGTGAGCTTGTGTATGTGGAAAAAAAACGATCTTCACTTTCCTGTAAGTGTTAGACCACCCTGTGATACAGCATGAGCAGCAGTTTGAAGAGATTTTTTTTTCAAGCTTTTTTCTGTCATTTCACAATAGAGACCTTAATGGTGGGTGGGGTGGAAAAAAACACATGATGTGTCAGGCAATATAATATATGAATAAAGGTAGGACAACTGACTTTTCTAGGCATATGTGGTCTTCTCCAAACTGTTACCACTAAGTTAGAGGCACACATTTGTATAGTAAGAAATTGGATGCAGAAGCATTAAGACCGAAACCTGTTGCAGAATGGCAATCCTCCTGTGTACAAATCCAGCTCCATGAAAATATGGTTTACAGAGCGGTCTTGTGGCTGAATGAGCACAAATCTCCACAAGTATATTTCAGAATCTAGTGGAATATTTTCCCAGAAGAGTGGAGGTTACTATAACAGCAAATAGGGACTAAAGGTTGAATGGGATGTTCAAAAAGTTCATACAAATCTTATGGTCAGGTGAAAAATCATCAAAACATTCTCAAAAACTGTTTAAAATACTATATTTTAAAGCTGCTTTTATATATATATATAATATCTTACTTATATCTTACTTGCTTAACTATGTTTGTTTGTCTATAATTATAATGGTAGCAGCAGGTAGCAGCAGCCCCCTGTTCTAAGCACTTTGTAATAATAAAGGCTATTAAAGGTTATCCATGAAGAGCCTCTGGCACTGTAAAACCACTCTCTATTTCTCTTTGTCTCTCCATTTCTTACCCTCTTTCAGGTACCATGACCCTCAGGATGTGACCAGCAATTTCCTGGGAGCCATGTGGCTCATCTCCATCACCTTCCTCTCCATTGGCTATGGAGACATGGTGCCTCATACCTATTGTGGCAAGGGAGTGTGTCTTCTTACTGGCATTATGGTACGTAACCAACTTGCACCAAATTAACATGGCTAAATAAATGTTATGTGATATACAACATGGCAGAATCTCTGATAAAGAATATGGCAGAATCAGTAACTCCACGCTGTGTACTGCTGTGTATAATGGTTTTGCTAGCAGTCACATGATGCACTCTAGAAGTTTCTAATGTGGTGAGAGGCCGCTTGAAAATGTAACCTTTCACTATATCATATTGCTGTAGCATATTGCTGAAAGGATCTGCTAATGCTTACCAGCTAGAATATATTTGCTAATTGGAGCTCCTTGGTTCTTTCTGTCTAGCACTCTATGTCTGGCTCTGTCTTTCTCTCTTTGTGTTTATGTGTCTGTGTGTGTGTGTGTGTGTGTGTGTGTGTGTGTGTGTGCGTGTGTGCGTGCGTGCGTGCGTGCGTGCGTGCTTGCGTGTGTGTGTGTGTGTGTGCCTCTGCTTTTCTCGCTCGTCCTAAGGGGAGTTCTGTCAGACGAGTGCTGTGAAGGGGCCTGGTTGTCCTTCTTCATATAGCACGTATATATGTGTTTTTCAGGATTTACTGTGTTTGTGGTTACATTTGTTTTGTGGATGCTTCATAGTGTTTTACTAAGTATGTCCCCTGTTCCCGTCTGTGTCAACCTCGCTCTCAGTTTCCCTCTCACACATACCGCTAAAAACATACACACAATAGCATAAACATGCGCTTAGTCACTTTCCAGTCCTTTCTCTTTCTCTCTCACTCTCTTGATCTTTCTCTTTCTCCTTCCCACTCTTATTATTCTGTATAGTTTTACACACAAACACACACACACCTCTCTGTCTCTACGTACAGTATACACACTCACGGACATATGTGCCCAAACACGCAGGCACATACAAAACCCCAACCTAATATAGCCTCTATTTAATTCTGCCTTACGCCCACAAATTCACAGACCAACATAGATCACAGAGAAACTGTTGCTCAGAAGGGTTTTGCAATCATTTCTCGTGATGGCTGCGTGCCGTTCGTTTCTGTGTTTTGGAAAAGATGTAGGAAATTGTGGCTACGGGGTAAGAAACGGCTTGAAAGAACGAATGAAACGGAGAGTGAGAAAGACGACAAAATGTGATTCTTCTTTCCCAGTCGTGAGTGATTGTAATGACTTTCTATAGGTGAAATTATGTGACTTGTTGCTATGACAACACTGAAGGCCAACTGGGTTGGAGTATACCACTGCCCCAAAGGGGTGGGGGGGGGGGGGTGCTTAGACTGGGACATGAGTATGTATCCTAGGAGTAGGGCAGTGCCAATGTGATCTGTCAATTGCTTGTTGAGAGCCATCAGTCTCTCTATACTCTGTCTATCTTTTCTCTCCATCCATCTCTTGATCTCTCTCTCACTTCTTTTCTCTCATCTCAAAACAACATATGGCAGAATTAAACAGCCTGTTAGCTATAGTTAGGTTGGATTTTCTGTGCCATTTTGTGCAATTCTGACACCTGGGCAAAAAAAAATAAATCACATGTTCTACATTATTTTTGTCTTCATGGGTATTTATGAAATAGTGCTGTAATTCATACACAGTTCATCTTTGAATATGATGTGAGAGACTATGGATATGACCACATTATTATCACCAGAGCAGCTGGAACAGACAGAGCTTTATTGATCTACTGGAAAACCTCTAATATAAAATTTGTTCTTTAAACTGTATCTAACAATATCAATAATTCATATATTATTAATGTTTTTTAAAAGTAAAAAAAAAAAAAAATATAAATTATATATATATATATATATATATATATATTTTTTTTTTTATATATAT
>JAAIIK010000164.1:656248-668152 GCA_014706435.1 Silurus glanis
ACACACACACACACACACACACACACACACACACACACACACACACATTCTTTCTCCTTCTCCCTCTCTCTATCTCTAATACCAATTTAGTAAAACAATTTTAAAAGAAATGAATCTTATTACATGACTTCAGAGCAGCACAATTCTAGACCTTATGAACATTATATTAACTAACGAAAATCCACATTTTTTTAATTGTACAGTGAGTTTTGAAATAAGAGTTTAGCTCATCACTGCTGGAAAAAGACCATGGTATAAGCAGCTAGGCTGGCATTACATTACCATTTTAATGCACTCCGCTTTGCGTCGGGCAGTCATTTGCCTCCGTGTTGTGCATCGAAATTGTGTAATGCAAACCTAACTATAGATTACCAACACAAAATATCTTATTACAGTTTTGTGATTGCAGCTTTTACCTTATCACTGAACAGCATCTCATGCTTTTATATAGTATAGAATTAGTGGAATGCTGTAGAAATGTTATGTAATGTCTACAAGATGACTTACTTATCTCCTTTTTTTTGGACAAAAAAAAAAAACCCGCAGATTGTCATTTAGATAAGAAGCTAGAAAGCCGAAACTAAAGAACTAAAGAAACTTTGCAAAGCACAATGACTGTTACAAAGCACTTCAGGCTCCTTCTATAAAATGTTACATAAATGACTCTTGGATTATGCGTGTATGTACCTGTTACTATAGAAACAATAACCTATTAGAGCCAGCACATTAATATAAATCAATGCTTCATGCCTGAACTTCTATCCGAGCTGACCTGTAATATAAATATAATTCGCCACTTCTGACCAATCAGATTTAATTTCAGTGTGTCACAGTGTGTATTACACTGTAAAAATCAACACCGAACCTGGTCGCTTCTAAATGTCTTTCTCTCTCTATCCGATTAATAGTGCGAGGTAAAGGCTGAACGCTAACGCTTGTATTATTAAAAACCCTGACCTCTGCTATTAAATCAAAATACTGTCATGCTAAATCTGAAGCTAAGTAAAAAAAAAGCCATGTGCCATGCGGCAGCCAGAGGAACACTGCCAATTCAGGATGTTATTAAATATGGGAAGCTTCTGTCTTCCCTGCACCGTGCTTTTAAAGTCTTCGCAATCAATTTTTTTTTCCCTTGAACCATTTTTCTATTTAGTTAATTAATCAGTGGCAGTGAGATATGTCAGTGGCATTAACCTAGTGTACAGAAGAAAAAAGTCGATTTGAACTGGAATCACAAATGGGTCCTTAAAAAAAAAAACGCAAATGGATTCTGATTATTATCATATTTCATTTGTCATGATGGATATTGCAGCTATAACAGACACTTCCGTCTGATAATATTGTCCTGCTCAGCAGATCTTAAATGGAAAAAAAGAAGCAGCGCTATCAAGATCTGCCAAGGCGAGAATGGTTTCGCTGTTTGCCTGTGTACATGCTTCACGAGTGTGCTTACTCGGTCTTCTCTCTCGAGATCTTCGTCTCGGGTGCGAGCTGTTGCTAAAGGCGTTGTTATGGCATTGTGTGCTTACAGATAAAGAATGCAGCAGCCAACGTTCTCCGGGAAACATGGCTGATCTACAAACACACCAAGCTGATGAAGAAGATCGACCACTCACGCGTGCGCAAGCACCAGAGGAAATTCCTGCAAGCCATTCACCAGTGAGAAAAACAAAACAAAACATACACGCTTACACGCTCAGCGCTGGCCTCCTTAATTCTCAGACACTCCTTTTTCCAAGCATCACACTTATCATCATTAACATCACAGTATTGATTCATATTAAACATTTGCACATATCCAAACAATAACTAGAACGTAACATAATTTCTAATTGAGCAAACGGGGCAGCACAATCGATCTCCTTTGTGTACGTGTTATTTATGCTATAGCTTGGCATTTTCACTCTGGCACCCTTACAGTAGGCTTTAGTTTAGTGACCAGCTGGATTTCAGAATATTCGAAAAGTATGCGAGTTGCGTTCGGAGTGCTTTAGCAGCAGTTAGCCTGCCTGACCTAACAGCAGGAGTGATCCCTGTGCCTGGAGATCTACATAGCTGAAAAGGTCAGTCCCCTGAACCCAAATGCCAACACTCCTGATCACTCTAATTAGGTACACTGATCATCTGGATCAAAGGGATCCCATTAGCTGTAAGGTCCCCAGGATTATACATAGTGCCTTCATCAAGCTCTGTCATGACTGTGTACATTTCACCTTATTCACTTGAGTGGCCTCTTATAAATCATGAATGCAAAGTTCTTGCTAGCAAGGTATCTGGCAAGGTTGATTACTTTTTTATTAAAATTGCTTCATCTTGATAACATTCTAGCTTTTTTTAACCTTGTTATCTAGATTTCAAAGTGAGCTGATAACTTGATTTGAACTCGATTTCAAATCCCAGCACTACCAAGCTGCCACTGCTGGGCTCTTAAACAAGGCCCTTAAAACTTTAATGCTCAGTTGTATATATATGAAGTCATTTGTTGGTGAGATGAGCCTGCCAAATGTTGTAAACGTAAACGTATAACTCCAGGAAATTGGTCGATCCCCAGTTGGTGGATTTATACCTTATCTACACATTTTATACAGTAAAATGTGTACAGAACACTCCTTCATTCCAGTCCACTGACCTCTGTGAGGTAGCAGGCATAATGTTGTACAAATGTTCAAATGGCTTTTCTGTTTTTCTGTAAATCTATTTGACAGTGGGTTATTGGAAAACCAATTCCTATTTCTTAGACATATGCCTACACTTTCTACAGATTAAGCTCTGCTCACACTGATAGATTCTTACCTAAGGGAAATCATTGTTTGTGTCCTGCTTGCCAGGCCTATGTGTGACTCGCTATGTATACAGTACAGTTTGAACTGTATATAAACGCTTTATTCAGATGGAACAGACAATGCGTTCTAAATGAATACAAATACAGATGGGCACAGCCGGAGGCATGTTCAGGGACTGATTTGTGTGTTTGTTCTTTTTTCTTTTTTTTTTAAAGAAAGCTTGAGATTTTTACTTTGTCGTTGAGCTCTAAAGAAAAGCTCGTCAAAGCTAGAAAGCAGGGTTGCTAGGTTTCCCATCAACTACAATTGAAACCTTGGAATGGAAAAACAAGATAACAATGTGTGCATTTATGAACTGCAATATATAGAGAAAATACATAGACGATTTACATAGAACCTGTTAAGGATAAGTCTGAGATATTTATCAAAGATGCTTTGTCCAATTTTTACTTTGCCTTACTGTGCTCCAAATAAAAGTCAGTTTTCTACCATTTTTGAACAAACAAATTAAATATGCTTTTCACGAGCAAATGTTTTTTTTTACTATTATTAAAAGAGAATCGTTTTAGAAGTAGCATGATAGAAATATTCAACATGACAGACCTATTTTACATCATAGAAGTATTCAAATAAATTGCTGTCTAAAGGATTCACCCAATTCCGATTTGCAGTCCATTGTGCTGCAGCTTTATTGTAGATTGTGATATTGTGGAAAACGTTACCTTTTCTAAATTGTGGTATGTAGCCAAACAAAAATCTGAAGTAAATCTGATAAAACCTTATCAGACAGCTACCATTGTCGACTGTATCCTTTAGTTTCATGAAAGACATGTTAGTTTGCTTGGTAGAACATAGAAAGCTATATTGTTATAACCCTTTTTTTTTTATACTCTCCAGCATTTTCCAAGGGCAAACCCCTTTCTGATTTTAATCCAAATAAAAAAACAATTCTGAATAGGTTAAGCATGATGCAACAAATGGACAAAAGTATTGGGGCACCTGACTATTCCATCAATATCAGAATCAGAATAAAATTTTTTGGCACAAGGAGTTTGGTTACAGCTGTTGGTGACTCTCAAAAATACAGACATAAATAACACATTTACATAACATTTAGCTTAGACTATACGAGACAATATAGACAAAATGAGCATTAAATAGAACACAATATATGTAGTTCTTCTGCAAACTGTTACCACAAAGTTGGTGCACATAATTATATAGGATGTCTTTTTGATGCAGCATTAAATTTTCCCTTCATTTGAACTTGGAGACCCAAACCTGTTCAAGCATGACAATGCCTCTGTGCACAAAGTGAGCTCCATGAAGATATTGTGTAAATGGTTTGGAGTGGAAGATCTCCTGCTATAGAGCTCTGACATCAACCCTATTGAACACCTTTGGGATGAATTGGAATATCGGCTGCACCCCAGGCGTCCTTACCCAACATCAGTACCTGACTTTACTAATACCCTTGTGGCTGATTTAGCACAAATCTAGCCAAGGACACTAGAAAATCTAGTGAAACATCTTCCTAGAAGAGTGGAGTTTATTATAAAAACAAAAGGAGAATAAACATGGAATGGAATATTCAAAAAGCACATACAAACCTTCGGTTCGGTTTTCCACAAACTTTTGGCCATGTAGTTTAAGGGCACTGCGTTAAACTCAGTATACAGTGTCAGTAAGCACACTTTCATACAGCAGCTTTTAGTTTAAATATGTAGAAGTCCATGAACTTATTTCTATTTTTATGCTTTACATTTTGAATGTTGGAGATGTTGGTCAGGACACTGCCATGAAATATTGCAATAACACATTGTGTGTGTCCGTGTCTGCGTTTACAGACTGCGAAGTGTCAAAATGGAGCAAAGAAAACTGAGTGACCAGGCAAATACCCTGGTTGACCTCTCGAAGGTGAGAGCACACCGAACCACATAATCCTTCACCACACACACCTACATTTTTTTTGCAGATCGACATCTCTTGATTTATGGAGCATTCTCCCAAATGCTCTGATTGTGTCCCACCTCAACATGTGTACAAGCATGGATTTAATTTTATCATAGACTATCATTATCCTTGTTACCTCCAAGGTGACACACACACACACGTAGCTCTTCCTGCACAAATATATTTCAGTAATTCTGTTTCCCTGTTGACCTGCTTGTTTCTGTGGCTTTGCGTCTCCTAGCAACCAGAACCTGTCTTAAAGCGGAGATGTCAGTGGGAGTGTGTGGAGAGACATGGAGGGAGAGAGAGAGAGAGAGAGAGAGAGAGAGAGAGAGAGAGAATGAACAAGATTTGTTTAAATACAGCAAGTTCACAGTGTGAGGTTCATGGGAGAGCGAAATAGAGAGAATGCTACAGAATGTTGGAATTCATATATGCTTGTGTCTAAAATGGAAATCAAGTGGTCGGTATGACTGTGTGCCACTTAGTATGCCCTATATTGCCTTTGTCGACTTCCTTTTGACCTGTTTTCCTTCAGGGAATCCCCATCATCGCCATTTTAAGGTCTCTGCTAAGCTAAAGCTGTTGACTTCAGGAGCAAATACCCAGATTATACTTTTTTTTTAGGACAGCAAAAATTCATTTTAATAGGAACACCTGCACATTTATGCTGTTATCTAATCAGCCAATCATGGAGCAGCAGCACAATGCATGCAATCATGCAGATACCGTTCAGAGAAGTGCCGCAATTAAGCACTTTGAACTGCTGTAGTGAGCAGAAACACATCTCAGAACACACAAAACATCAAGGTGGGTGTAAGTAAAAATTGTGCATGCTGGGCTGCTTTTCTGCTTATCATATTTGTAAAGAATCATGTCTGGCAGCTTATTTTTCTTCTGCCCTGACTTTTCAACAAGGTGTCTCCACCAACAGAAGTGTCACTGAATTGATGTTTTTAGTTTTTTGCACCATTTTGTGTGGAATTCTCAACAGATCAGCAAATTCTAAAATATTCCAATTATCCATTTTGCAACCAAGAGATCTTGTTCTTTTTTTCCCCATTTTGGAAAATTCTATCAATGGCTGGATGGCTGTATTAACAAGAAGCTGTGTCAACAATTTTTTTATTAAAAAGAGTTAATTCGGCAATTCACATGAAGCCAGACATCGGTATCAACAAAACAAATCTGCACAGGTAAAGGAATCGTGATATATTTAATAAAGTGAAATAGAGCAAGAAAAAATGTATTGAACGTGCTCAGAAAAAGCAGTACAGTCAACCCCCGATAAACCGCGGTTCGGAACTCGCAGCTGGAAAAATTTGCGGGTTCTCATATGGAAGCTAACTAACAGCAAGTTGCAGATTATCTTCAAATTCTCTGGAATCTGCAGTGGGACCGAATGTTTAGGAACGTTAGGAATAACATTTTAAACTATGTTTTCACTAACAAATTTCATAAAATTTTTGAAAACATTAATGTATTAAAGGTGACATAATGTCTAGACGAAGGTACTATAGAGGCTGTGGGGGTGCGTCCAAAATTCGCAGATTTTCAAAACTTAATTGTAAGTTTGTCCCTAATGGGCAATCCAGTGGTGACTGTGGTCAAGAAAAAACTCACTTAGATGCCCTGCCTTGGTGTACAGTGGTCTTCGGAACCCGAGGGGGTAAGTTTTCAGACCCCCCGTGAGTTCCATTCCACATTCTTTTATTACCGCTTTATCTCTGTAAAGCTACTTTGAGTCTATTGTTAAAAAGCGCTATACAAATTCATTACATGCACGCTTACCCCGGAAGGCTCCACCATTATTGAAGAATAGGTATGATGAATTAAAAAATGTTGTGTAGCAAACTTCCAACATGCCTTTTCTTCAACAATTGAATCTTCTGGGGTGAGCTTGCATGGAGGTTGTGATTGTGGAGTGTTTTCTGTTTGATAACTGTCCCTACTTCTACCAAGTCTTTCTAGAGGCTCTTTCCAAGCAAACCTTGGCTCTTGATTCATTCTTTTGACTAACCTTCTGACTCCTTGATCAGAAATCTTGTGAGCAGCTCCTGTGCATGGCTGATTGATGGTGAAGTGATATTTCTTCCACTGGTGGTCCCTTAGTGGTTGCTTACAGGAACATTAGGGGTTGTGAAATGCATCTGTAGCCAGTGCTATAGTTATATAATGCAGCCATCTTGTGAAGCGAAGGTCTTGGAGGAGCTCTTTGCTTTTTTTAAAATAGCTTTATTGAGTAAATCAGATACAATATATACATACATGTATATACATCTTGCAGCAATAAAAAGAGGGAAATGTTCCAGCACATGCAAAACAGTTTTGCAAATACATACATACATACATGCATACGCTTAACTATAAATAATAACATTTATTATAAGCATAATTCTTTAAATAAAAAAAAAAAAAAAAAAAAACTATAAGGGAATTAACACAACCTTAGATTAAACAAAACACAATAATCTGTTTCAGGCTCCTCATAAGTGCACATTGTCTACATTACAATATATACATACACATACATATGTGCTGGATGAATTTAACCAGTCAATATTTAATGGTACATATTTAGATATTTTATCTCCATATGTTAATTTATAGAATGGTATATTTTGTCTCCCTTTTCTCTTCTTTTTCAACCAAAATTTCTTTTCCCCCTTTCCAATCTGCATCCCTGTTTATTGCCTGTGTTACGTTTTTACGGAAAGTTATTAATCATTTATTGCCAAGCTCGACTGCGTTAAGACCTCCTAGTCCTTTTAGTTTACACAAAAGCGATCTTGTAGTTACTTCTCTGTTATTTCCCCAAATAAATCTTACACAGATTTTATTTAGTTTTGCAATGCATTTTTTTTACTGGGTGGAAAGATTGTAGCTAAAAATAAAAGTTTAGGTAGAATATATGTTTTAATAACTTGGATTCTGGTTTTATAATTAGATAATTACCATATTTAAATTTTTGTTTTAATTTTCTCTTCTTTTTTCCCCCCAATTGGTGTCTACACACTTACTGTTTCAAATCACAATTCCAAGCAATCCAATGTCTTGTTTTATGTCTATATTTATTGGTGGGGTGGTGGAAATCTCTTCGTATTCTTTGAATACGTTATTTATTTTATCCAATTCATTTTGATTCTTTACAAAGACTGTTATGTCTTGAAAGACTGTAAGTTGTGATTTTGTTGATTTTCCCATTTTCTGATTTCACACCCTTTATTTTTGGTTCGCTTTCAATCTTGTTTAAAAGTGGGCTAATCGCTGTAACGTAGAGACCCCAGAACATAGGGGACATCCCTGTTTTACACCTTTATTTATCTCGAAATGATCTGTTAAATGCCTATTTACATTTAGTCGGACACAAGACTTTTTATACAGAGTTTTAATTATGTTAATAAATCTTTCTGGAAAGCCATAATGCTCCATTGTTCTCCATAGATATTCTCTTCATATAAAGTCAAAGGTTTTTTTTTTCTTTGGTCAAACCCTACTATAAAGAATTTTTTATCCGGAGCATTTATAATTAATTCTCTAACTGTACTCAGATTATCCCACATATAGCGACCTTTAATTGCACAAGTCTGTTCTACTTCTATAATTTTGTTTAAAATGAAGTTCATTCGATTCAGGAGTACCTTAGCAAGGATTTTGTAATCTATATTCATGAGACTAATTTGTCTCCAGTTATCTAGTTCTAATATGTCGCCTCTCTTGTATATTAACAGAGTCAGAAAAAGTTCCTATTTGTATCCCTTCGTTGTACATATCTGTTAATATATCTACTATCTCTTTTATACATATTTTGTAGAATTCTGCAGGTAGCACGTCAGGTCCGGGAATTTAACCATCTTTAAATTGTATAATTGCGTCAATCTCTTATTGCGTATCAACTGGATCCACTAAAGATAGTTGACCAAAATAATTCTGAAAGTTGCAAGATCCTAAAAAAGTATTTATTTCTATTTTTTGGAGGCAGTGTTTTGACATTTCCTGCATATTAAATCTCTTTTAACTTTTTCATCCTTTATACCTTTAATTGCCTGATTTCCTTAAAATTCCTTTAGGAGTCTTATAATACTCTGTGGATTTCCAGTAAAGTTGGTATCAACACCAGCATGCAACTATTCTTTTTTTAAATACTTTGTTATCAGATTGATTTATTTCAGGTTTTATTTGATGTAAATGATCATTATCTTCAATGTTTTTTTTTTTTTTTCTTTGATTGTAATTCTACGTATTGAGCTAATAGTCATCTATATTTGTTATCGCTTTTTCTTGAGAAAGTTGATTTGTTTTTCTTAAAACCTCCCACATTTCTAGGTTTGTTTTTGTTCGAATTTGTAATTCTTTCATTGGTCTAGCCTCTTTCCTTAATTCATTTACCACCTCGCTGTTTTTAAGATATGTCGTATTTAGTTTCCAAAACCTGTTCTTGACTTTAAGATCTAGAAGTATAGTTACACACATTGCCAAATGATCGGAATCCAATAGGTATTCAGAACTCTTTGCCTCCACCCATCATGAGATGGTTGTATACTTATTATGATTTCTTCGTTTGTGGCGATTTCTTGACATTTCTAAAATATGGTAAAAATTTCATGTGAATTGCTAAATAGGAACTGTGTTGATGTCTTGATTAATTACGTCCCCCTACTGCTTCTGTGAATTATGCTTATTTGTTGAGAGAAATGCAGATGTCTGTTTCAAGAACATCATTTGATATCAAATGTGGAACTGCTGCACAAGAACATGTTCTCTTTCCACTTGATTTGTCTTTAGCGTATGTGTGATTATCACATACAAGAATTTGAATATATTTTCCTATACTGGGAAAAGAATGGGAAGAACCTAGTGGGATAACAGCAGGTGGCTGAATTCTATGAATACGAATTTCAAATACATCAAATTAAATCAAAACTACACCTGGGGTCACGGCTCTTAGTGCCATCGGTTGTGCTGTGTCTCTTGGCTGAAGTCCAGAGTAATCTGTTTCAAGCCTCTCAATCTGACTTTTCATCAACAAATCATCTGATGTGGATGCCAAAAAAATGAAGCCCACTATATATTGATGTTTTTTTTTTTTTTTTAGCTTTGAAAGTCAGAGAGGGCTTGTGCATGCTGTTGACTACAGTGGAATCACCCATTTGAATACGATTTGGAGATTTGAAGTCATAATTGTAATTTTCCTGACAGGTTTATAGGAATATTCCAAAGAAAGCTGTGTTTTGTTAAAAAAATTTATCAATACTACAACTGATCTAGACTATTACTGAGACAAAACATAGCAGCAGGAGAGAGAAATGTAGAAATCAGGTTAATTAGATGTTGTTACATCGAACTTTTCCAGCCACATGTTAAGCAAGATTTACACACTCCAAAATCTAGTGGAACATCTTCCAGGAAGAGTGGAGGTTACTATAACAGTAAACGGGGACTAAATGTGGAATGGGATGTTCAAGAAGCACATATGAATCCTATGTTCATATGGCAGGAAAAGTCAACAATTTTGTTTATATGGGGTATGTTCAATTGAAGTAATAGTGCAAAATCCATTTGGAGGTGATTCACATGCTAGTTGGTGAAAATATTTGGCCTTTTCACAAGTGCGGACACTATGTGTGAAAGGGTTAACGTTTAGCATTCATACCACATTCATGTTAGGAAGTGTGCTTGCCTTCCAGATTTCAAACGGTTTGGCCTCAAGGCACAGCAATTATCCAAAACAATCACAATTACAACAGAACACTTTAGCACTCTCAGGCTTGCCTCAGGAACCCTTCACACAGCCAGATCATTTTATTGGGTATTACACACAAATAAATGATTCATAGCCGTTTCTAAACGTTTGTCACAGTCTTTCTTTTAGTAATCCTCATGGCCTCACCATTATGTCTTTTCTTCCTTGTCCCGCTTTCTATCACATTTTGACACGTTTGTGACCTCCGTAAATGTTTCCCTTTGCTTGTTCATGATACATTTTTTTCTTCTTTTTTTCTTTCATTTTCTGTCATTCTCTACGCCTGTCTCCTCTCAATACCTTTCTGATGGTCTCTATTGGCTATTCTGGTTTTTTTGCCTCTTTCTCTCCTGTTACTTCCTTGGCCATTTTTCTTTCTCTTTCTCCTCACAACTATTTCTGTTTCTCCATATTTCATCCACCTATCTGTTCCTGTCTGCCTCCCTTTTTCTCTGGAATACCTTTCCTTCTGTTCTTGTGCTTCTTACTCTTTTGTCTATTTCTCTCTTCGCCTCATCTACCTCTCCATGCTTGTCTCCGTCCCTGTTTTTTCCACTTCCTTTGCCCCGTCTCTTCCCACCATCCATTGTCTTTTGCATATGTCTTTCTATGTGTCTCTCTCTCTGGGAAGAGTAGATGCAGAGCGTGATGTATGAGCTCATGTCCGAGCTGAATGACCGCAGCGAGGATCTGGAGCGCCAGATGCTGAGCCTGGAGCAGCGAGTGGAGCAGCTCACGGCAGGTTTCAGCGCTCTGCCCGCGCACCTCTCGGCTACGCTAAACGCTCAGCATGCCGCGCTCATCCGCTTGCTGCAGGAGCGAGATGCTAAGCCCACCAGTCCAGGTGTGCCCACCCTGATTACACCCACGCCCAGAGGCAACAACCAGGCGTCAGAGGAGAGCCCCAACACCAGTACGTCCACCTGCTGAGAAACTGAGGCTCTGCACTGCCAGAGAAGAAAGGTGTTTGGAGACTGAAAGATGGGAAGGAAATCAGGTTTAGGTGTGTTGAAGTGAGTCTGGGCATAAAAGGAACAGGTTGTGCACAGATAAGAAGCCGATGATGAGGGAGGTGGGAGTGTGTAAGCGAAGATAAGAGGGAGCCAATTCAAACGAAAAGCTAAATACTTCAATGGAATCTGCACTAATTGGAGGAAAAAGAAACGTGTCTCTCCCTCCATCAGGAAAATGAATCACCATGGCTAAGGACATATTTTTTACCTGACTGCTAACCACATATTAATAAGCATCCCTTTAACAAGAACTCAACGTCGATAACATGACTAATGGCGAGACATAAAACACAAAGACATATGCCAGACCTGCCCTTACGATCCATTCACAGGACATGGAATTAAGACCCTACGCAAACACTGTGTCAAAGGCACACACACACACACACACACACACACACACACACACACA
>JAAIIK010000164.1:673220-708865 GCA_014706435.1 Silurus glanis
AGCTCAAATACCACTGACTGACTCACTCACTCATCACGAAATCTCAAAAACCACTGAACGGATTGCAATGAAATTTGGAACATACCTTCCTCTTGGGTCTTAGGTGCTCACTAAGAAAGGGTTTTGAAAATTTCGGCCTGGATCGCGGCTAACTCGCGATATATATAAAGCTCAAATACCACTGACTGACTCACTCACTCATCACGAAATCTCAACAACCACTGAACGGATTGCAATGAATTTGGAACATACCTTCCTCTTAGGTGCTCACTAAGCAAGGGTTTTGAAAAATTCGGCCTGGATCGCGGCTAACTCGCGAAAAACGCGATTTCTCACGCATTGTAAATTCTTCGAAATAACATTACGGATTCTAATGAAACTTAGTACATTGTTTCTTATTAGATGTTAGATGCACGATAAAAATTATTTTCAAAGTAGTTTGCCCTGTATCGGTACTACAAAGGGGTAGTACGTTATTTCTTGACGTTATTTCTTTGGAGGAAATGTAATAATTAGCTAAAGGTGCTCTAATAATTTTTATTAGGGCTCCCTCGATGTGAAATAAGTCTTTAAGTGAATAAGTGTTTACTGGATGAAGATTTTCTATTTGAGTTACAGTCAAACTATCAAAATGAGTGTTCAACCATCACGTACTCTCTGTACGACTAATATACAAAGTCAGTGCAGTAACAGTAAGTAAAGACAATGGTTTACAGGTTGAGGCCTGTATTGATTTCCATATCACCTGAGAGCCCATCGTTATCTGAACCCGTCGAGGACTCTGACCTCCCCTACCCCGCCTCGCACTGTCTGGATAGTGGGTAGACACAACATAGTAGGAGCTCAGTTAAGTTCATGGTCCTGACCAGTACAGACAGATGTTCTGATCTCTGATCATCCAGTCCTGCTCAGTGCTTACTGCTTATTGCCATATTGCTTAGCGTTCTGCCTTCCGTAGCGAAGCACGGGTACTTTCAGCTAGTATATATATATATATATATATATATATATATATATATATATGTGTGTGTATATGTGTGTGTGTATGTATGTATATGTATATTTGGCTGTCAAAATTAAAATTATTTTAAACGGCACGAAATTTTATTAACGCGCTATCAATTCAGCGCGCATTTCTGTTTCACCATTTTTATAAAAAATTTAAATACAAAATTAAAACCTTTGGCAAAAAATACATTTATCCACGATGTCCTTTCTTTACTTAGATCTAAAATAAATAAATAAACTCCAGATAAAAATATCTTTAATCAATAAACTTTTGTTTTATTTATGCGCCAAGTCTCAAATCAAACACCAAAATCCGCCATGATTCACACAATTAACCCTCTAGGTGGCGTTTTGTGGGGTTTTCCCTCATAATGGCGACACAAACTTAAATTACTGTCTTTATTGATCGTACAGATAAAAACAATACTTCATTCAAATCTGTAAAATGTCTATAATTTTCTATATATAAGCTTCCTGACTTGACTTGAAGAGGTGCAGTCTCTCCGGTTTTACCTCATTAACTGTCCGTGTGGAAACATAGCAAAGGCTCTTAATGACGTCCACACATCTCTGCACTGATATAGCCTTTATATTTAATCACTGTACATATGCTTACATATATATCACATGCTGTAAATATGATACATGTTTAACACCTCCACGCTGCCAGTTTTGGGCACCTGAGCAAGCCTTTAACTCACTACTGCTCATTTAGTAAATGAGATCATTAAGAGTCGCTCGGGATAAACACTTCCAACAGGAAGTGGCTATATCTCGCTATCTTTGTCTCTCTATTTTATCTATCTAATTGTCTCTGTGTCTCTTTTAGTAAATGTCTCTGTCTCACTGTATATGTCTCTCTCTTGCTGTCTCTCTATTTGTTTCTCACTCTTTCTAAAGCTGTGTCTGTGTCTCTTTGTCTTTGTCTCTGTCTTTCCTGCTTCTTTACATGTCTAACAAAGTTTTGAGTAATGCCATTAGCGATCTATGATGAAAGACTTCCCTGGTTCGATTCTTACCTCTAGTTTCATATTGAACATTATAAGAAGTTTTTAAAAACAGAACAATGAAAGGTCATTAAAATTGGTTGCTGGCAAATCATGGTATATCAGTGGTGCAGGTGTTGGAGATGTGGTTCTTGTACCTGAGTCACTTCTCATAGACTTCGAGTAACTGAGAGAATGAACAGGAAGGAGAAGTTTTGACCCTCTACCATCATGATCTAAGAGAACACAGTGGTCTCTTAACTATAGAAAAACCAAGAGTCCAATAAGCAAAGGCTTGTTTGCCACCCCTGTAGTAGTGTAGTGTAGTAATGTGTAGTGTAGTAATGCGGTCTCTGATATCTGACTCACCCGGTTCGATTCCTACTTCTTAGCTTTCCTTTAAATTGTTTAAAAAGTTTTAATAAAGAACTATAAAAGGTCCTAAAAATAAACTTCTAGCAGCAGATCCTGTGGCTCAATTGGAAGAGCTTTGCCTCTGGGTTGAGAGGTTGCTGGTTCAAACCCTGGCCAGGGCTCGATGTTAAGGGTGTGGAAGTTTCTGGAGACTGCTGTAGGGAAGGTGTCAGAAATGGCTGTGTGGAATGTTGCATGTGGATGGATTTGAAGGGCGTATCTTGAAGCAGGGGGCCAATATCTGGGCATTTCCACTGAACCATCAGGGGGGACAGGCTGCCAAGCATCTTTAGAGCAGGTCTATCTATACTTTCAACCCATCAACACAAGAATATAACACTAAAGATAGATGTAAGAAGTTAACCCACATCATGACTAGTATGGAGAAAGCAGGATTCGAAACCTGATCTCCTCCATCAGTGAGGCACCAGCATTTACCCACTAAAACATCGGGGAGGACAGGCTGGAAAGTGTGTTTAGAGCAGGTGTATCTTTCTTTTCAACCCATCAAAACACGAATATAACGCTAAAGAAAAATGTAAGAAGCACGCATTGAACCCACATCGTAACTAGCAGGAAGAAAGCACGATTTGAACCCTGATCCCCACCAAAAGTGAGGTAACTGCGTTAACCCACTGAACCATCGGGAAGGAACGGCTGGGAAGCCTGGCACAAGCCTTAACCCACTGAGCCACCACTGCTGACAAGCATGTGTGCTTTTTGGAGGGCTCATCCTTTGTTTAATGACAGCGCAGTAAGAAAGAAGGCATGTGGGACTGGATTAAAAACCTTATTACCAGCGTAGACTATATTCAGGCACAAGCATTAACCCACTGAGCCAAGACAGACAAAACACAGAAGTGCTTTTTTTTTGGTGGGGTTACCTTTCATTTGGTCCAGGAGTTTAATTTACCAACACAGAAACCAGCTTGAACAGGAATCGAACTCTCAAACTCATCCTTGTGAGGATACTGACATTAAGCCACTAGGCTATCACAGCCAATGAGTACAAACCCACCTGTTGTACTGGTTTATCTTTCCTCTGAGCAATCATGGAGGTTCTGGGCTTAACCCACTGGGCCATCATAGCTCAACGAAGAAACCAAGACTTGAACCCTGATCCACTCTTTTACAGAGGAACGGCCGTAAACCACTGAGCCATCATAGATGGCAGCAGCCCCACCCCTTTTAATACCAGCAAAGCTTTACTCTAAACATAGACAGGGGAAGAAAACAGACCACAAAGTGAACTCCAGTTGGCACCATCAGGGAGGTACGTACCTACACCCACTGAGCCAAAACAATTGTAGAAAAAAGCTCAACTCTGTTGAGTATGAACAAAGCAAACATGGAAAGTGTTAGTTTAAGTGTTTTAGGAAGAGGTAGGTCTACAACTGTCGCTCGAAGAAAGCCAGAGACTCCGCTGTTCATACATCTAGGGGACGTTCATTCCACCACCCCGGTGCCAGAAGAGAGAAGAGCCTTGAAGTATACTTACCTCTCATCCTGAGAGAAGGTGGTACCAGTCGAGCAGTGCTGGAGGATCTCCGACATCGTGGTGCAGTGCGAGGTGTGACGAGGTCCCTGAGATAAAATGGTGCTGGGATGACCAGCAGATGTGGAGCCCCTCAATGTTACCTAGTATGAGCGACCTTCCAGGTAGGAAGCAAACCATTTCCATGCTGCTCCATGGATACCAAGGCTCCTGAGGGTGGACAAGAGAGTCTTGTGGTTGACTGTGTTTTATCATGGTACAAGAATGACCTCAGTGGTGCAGGTGTTGGACTTGTGGTTCTTGTACAGTTCAGTCATTTCTCGTAGGGTGGTGGTAGTAGCTTGGTAGTTAAGGCTTTGGTCTCTGGGTCAAAAGGTCACAAGTTCCAATCCCAACAGTAGCAATCTGCCACTGTGCGCTCGTGCCAGGCCCATAGCCCTTGTTTGTTTGGTTGTAGGTTACACTGGAAAAGGGCCTCTGCTCAATGCCTTAAATGGACATCTAATTGCGGTCTAAATGCTACCGTCGTGAATGGAGAAAAAAGAAAAAGCACCTCTCGTATCTTTTTTAGACTCTTAAAGACAAAAGTCCAACAAGCAAATCCATTGCTCCCTGTCCGGTGGTGGTGTAGCGGTTAATGTCTTGGTCTCTGATGTAAGACATTCCTGGTTCGATTCTTACCTCTAGTTTCATATTGAACATTATAAGAAGTTTTTAAAAACAGAACAATGAAAGGTCATTAAAATTGGTTGCTGGTAAATCATGGTATATCAGTGGTGCAGGTGTTGGAGATGTGGTTCATGTACCTGAGTCACTTCTCATAGACTTCCGGTTACTGAGAGAATGTACAGGAAGGAGAAGTTTTGACCCTCTACCATCATGATCTAAGAGAAAACAGTGGCCTCCTAACTATAGAAAAGCCAAGAGTCCAATAAGCAAAGGCTTGTTTGCCTCTCCTGTGTTGGTGTAATGGTCAGCGAAGTGGTCGCTGCTACCTAACTCACCCGGTTTGAATCCTGCCGTTTATCTTTCCTTTAAATTGTTTAAAAAGTTTTAAAAAAGAACCAAAAAAGGTCCTAAAAATCAGATTCTTGCAGGAGATCCTGTGGCTCAATTGGAAGAGCTTTGCCTCTGGGTTGAGAGGTTGCCGGTTCAAACCCCGGCCAGGACTCAAAGTTAAGAGTGTGGAAGGTTCCGGTGACTGTAGTGAGGAAGGTGTCAGAAATGGCTGCGTGGAAGGTTGGATGTGGACGGTTTCGGAGGTTGTATCCTGGAGCGGGGGGGCAATATCCGGGCATCTGCCCCCCTGGCGTCTGAGAAGCTGAAAACAGGGGGTTATGAAGCAAAAACGCCCAAAAAATTATCGACTTAGTTTTGCATATATAGGGAAAAATTCTGCCAAAAACCTATCACCCTCACTTTCTCTGAGGCTGTGAAACATCAGGTCTTCACAGCCTTTGTTCAGTCAACCACCCCATTGCTCACCACTTACCCAGTGGGGGGACAAGCCAGATTTGAACCAGCAACCTCTGAGCTCAGAGGCAAGGCTTTTACCACAAAGCCATCAAGCCCTACAACTCACCTTCTTTTTTTGGGGGGTTTATCCGTCGTTTCATGCTTCAAAGCAAGAAATTCAGAACAGACAGAAACACAGAAAGCAGGATTCGAACACTGAACCCCACCAACAGCGAAATACCAGTCTTAACCCACTGAACCATCGGGAAAGACCGGCTGCGACGATTGTTTAGAGCAGGTCTATCTTTTCTTTCAAACAATCAACACAAGAATATAATGCTAAAGACAGACGTAGGAAGCAAAACCATATCGTGACTAGCAGGATTTGAACCCTGATTCACGCCATAAGCGAAGTACCAGCATTAACCCACTGAACCATCAGGAAGGACAAGCTGGAAAGCTTGTTTAGAGCAGGTCCATCTTTCTTTTTAACCCATCAAAACAAGAATATGAAGTCAAGTCAAGTCAAGAGGCTTTTATTGTCATTTCTACTATACACAGTTGTACACGGTACACAGTAAAAACAAGACAATGTTCCTCCGGAACCCTGGTGCTACACTAAACAACATAGAGCTACAACACAACACAAAGCTACATAAAGTGCATCGAGTGCAACCTAGTGCAAACAGTGCACTAGTTTAGTTTCGGTAACACACGGAGTGTGTGTGTGAGTGAGTGTGTGTGAGTTCCGTTTCAGTTCTGTGTGTTGAGAAGCCTGATGGCTTGAGGAAAGAAACTGTTGCACAGTCTTGATGTGGTGGCCCGAATGCTTCGGAACCGTTTTCCTGATGGCAGGAGAGTAAAGAGTGTGTGTGACGGGTGTGTGTGGTCATCCGCAATGCTGTTTGCTTTGCGGATGCAGCGTGTGGTGTAAATGTCCATGATAGAGGGGAGAGAGACTCCGATGATCTTCTCAGCTGTCCTCACTATCCTCTGTAGGGTCTTGCGATCCGAGACGGTGCAGTTCCCAAACCAGGCAGTGATGCAGCTGCTCAAGATTCTCTCAATGGTCCCTCTGTAGAACATGGTCAGGATGGGGGGAGGGAGATGGGCTTTCCTCAGCCTTCTCAGGAAGTAGAGACGCTGCTGGGCTTTCTTCGTGATGGAGCTGGTGTTGAGTAACCAGGTGAGGTTGTCTGCCAGATGAACACCAAGGAATTTGGTGCTCTTGACGATCTCCACTGAGGATCCATCAATAATCAGTGGAGATTGCTCGCTCTGTGTTTTCCTGAAGTCCACAACCATCTCTTTGGTTTTGTCAACGTTCAGAGTCAGGTTATTTGCTCCACACCAGGCTGTTAACCGTTGCACCTCCTCTCTGTATGCTGACTCGTCGTTCTTGCTGATTAGACCCACCACGGTCGTGTCATCGGCAAACTTGACGATGTGGTTGGAGCTGTGCATTGCTACACCGTCGTGAGTCAGCAGAGTGAACAGCAGTGGGCTGAGCACACAGCCCTGAGGGGCCCCAGTGCTCAGTGTGGTGGTGCCGGAGATGCTGTTCCCGATCCGGACTGACTGAGGTCTCCCAGTCAGGAAGTCCAGGATCCAGTTACAGAGGGAGGTGTTCAGGCCCAGTAGGCTTAACTTCTCAATCAGGTGCTGAGGAATGATTGTGTTGAATGCTGAGCTGAAGTCAATAAACAGCATTTGTACATATGAGTCCTTGTTGTAGAGGTGGGTGAGGGCCAGATGGAGGGTTGTGGAGATGGCATCGTCCGTGGAACGGTTCGGACGATACGCAAACTGCATGGGGTCCAGGGAGGGTGGAAGCTGGATCTTAATGTGCCTCATGACGAGCCTCTTGAAGCACTTTATCACGATGGGTGTGAGCGCGACGAGACGATAGTCATTGAGGCAGGAGACAGTAGATTTCTTCGGCATGGGAACAATGGTCGTTGTCTTGAAGCACGTGGGAACAACGTTACTGCTCAGGGAGATGTTGAAGATGTCAGTAAAGACACCCACTAGCTGTTCTGCACATTCCCTGAGCACTCTGCCAGGAATGTTGTCTGGTCCAGCAGACTTCCGTGGGTTAACTCTGCATAAAGTTTTCCTCACTTCAGCTGTGGTTAGACAGAGCACCTGGACAGTGGGAGGAGGGGTGGTCTTCCTTGCCTTCACGTTGTTCTGTACCTCAAACCAGGCGTAGAAGTCGTTCAGCGCATCTGGGAGGGAGGCGTCACGGTCACAAGCAGGTGATGTTGTCTTGTAATTTGTGATCACCTGGATGCCCTGCCACATGAGCAATAGCATGAGACAAGAAGGAAGATGTAGGAATCAGGAATTTAACCTACCTCATGACTAGCAGACAGAAAGCCAGGTTTGAACCCTGACCACCAACATTAGCAAAGTACCAGCCTTAACCCACTAAGCCATCAGAAAAAAACAGGATGGGAAGCTTGATTAGAGCAGGTCTATCTTTCGTTTCAAACCATCAACACAAGAATTTAACGCTAAAGAAAGATGTAGGAAGCGAATACAGATGTAAGTAGCACAAGTTGAACCCACATTGTAAATAGTAGGAAGAAAGCAGGATTCGAACCATGATCCCCACCACCAGCGAGATACCAACGTTAACCCATTGAACCATCGGTGAGAACAGGCTAGGAAGCTTGTTTAGAGCAGGTCTAGCTTTCTTTTCAACCCATTAAAAACAAAAATATATCGCTAAAGAAAGATGTAGGAAGTGAATCCTGATCGTGACTGGCATGCAGAAAGCAGGATTCGAACCTTGAACCCCACCAAAAGCAAGACACTTGATTTAACCCACTGAACCATCAGGGAAGACAGGCCGGGAAGTTTGTTTAGAGCAGGTCTATCTACCTTTAAACCATCAACAAAAGAATATAAAGCTAAAGAAAGATTTAGGAAGCAGGAACATAATCTACATTGCAACTAGCAGACAGAAAGCATTATTCAAACCCTGATCCTCACCATCAAGTCAAGTCAAGTCAAGAGGCTTTTATTGTCATTTCTACTATACACAGTGGTACACAGTACACAGTAAAAACGAGACAACGTTCCTCCGGAACCCTGGTGCTACACTAACAACAACAAGCTACATAAAGTGCATCGAGTGCAACCTAGTGCAAACAGTGCAGACAAAAACAATACAGACAGACAGTGCAGACAGAAAACACAAGACAACACAAGACAAGACAAGACACAAAACCTGGGATAGCGCCAACTAGTAAACCTACTGTATACTCTGAATATACAGTACTGTATGAGGAGAACTGTAAAAACTATACCCGGGAGTGAATATAAACAGACACAATGTAGTGCAAAAAACAGCAGCAGTCAAGAGGTGCAAAAGACAGCATGTAAACAGTATAGTATAATAACAGTATAGTGTAATAAGAAACAGTAAAGGTGCAAAAAAACAGCATATAAACGGTATAATAGAGTCAAAGGTGCAAAAAACACCATGTAAACAGTGTAGTACGGTAAAGTATAAATAATAATAAATAAATGATGGTGGAATGGGCTGAGATGAGTAATGAGTGTGTGTCGAGTGTTAAGTCTAGGACTTCAGCGAGGCACCAGCCTTAACCCACTGAACCATGGAAGAGATCAGACTGGGAAGCATGTTTAGATGAGGCACAAGCCTTAAACCACTGAGCGACCACTGCTGAAAAGCATGTGTGCTTTTTGGAGGGTTCATACTTTGTTTCATGCCAGCGCAGTAAGAAAATAGGCATGTAGGACTGGCTTTGAAACCTTATCACCAGCGTGGACTATATTAAGGACCATGGTCAGGCACAAGCCTTAACCCACTGAGCTACCACAGAAGTGCTTTTTTTTTTTTTTTTTTGGTGGTGTTATCTTTCATTAAAGACCAGGAAATCAAGAAATTAATCCAACACAGAATTGAAATGTTTTCAGAGCGGACAAGGTCCAGAAGTTTTATTTACCAACACAGCAACCAGCTCAACCAGGAATCAAACTCTCAAACTCATCCTCGTGGGGACCCTGACATTAACCCACTAGGCTATCACATCCATCCATCTATCCATCTATCTATCTATCTATCTATCTATCCATCCATCCATCCATCCATCCATCCATACATCCATACATCCTTCTATCTATCTAATATTATGTGAGGTCCAGTTAATAGCTAAAACAGGTAGAAGTAATAACTACTTTTTACTTAAGTACATTTCAGAGCCAAGACTTCTTTACTTTCACTTGAGTAAAAAGGTATAATCAGTACTTCAACTTTTACCCGAGTATTTTAAAACATGAGTATCTGTACTTCTACTTAAGTAAAGGATGTGTGTACTTTTGCCACCTCTAGTGACCAATAGGCATCCACAACCATTTTTGAGGTCTTCAGGAATCGCTCTCCTCTGTGTTCGACTGGACAACCTGTGTGCTGCCAATTTCACTCTACTTTGAAGGACCAAAATTAGATTTAGATTGAACAGGGCTGGCTCTCACACTCACACTGGGTACTGATTATTGAAAAACTGATTACATTTTCAGTTAATCCCTTTTCCCTTTGCTCTCAAAACAGTCTCAATTCTTCATGGCGTGGATTCAACTTGATGTTGGAAACATTCTTTTGAGATTCTGGTCCATGTTGTTATGAAAATATCAATGAGAATATCACACAATACCTGCAGATTCATCTGCAGACATTCATGCTGTGAATCTCCTGTTTTACCACATCTAATGAATTGTCATAATCATAAAACCTTGTTTTATGCTTGTTTTGGGACATGATGCATTATTACAGTTTTTCTAAGTTGCTTTGGGGGCGTTTCTCAGATCAGAAATGAAATTCTCAACTCCTCGTTTAACCTCCACGTCATTTAGTCACTAGAACATCATATATTATACTAGTTTCACCTAAATAGTCTTAACCCCCAAAACATTTCGGCATCAGTTCATGACATAAGTAATTGAATGCAAAATGGTTAAACCAGTTGTCAGAATCTGTCATGCTTAAATGTCTATTAAACTTGTTTTGGTGACTCTTTCTTGAATTGATGAATTGTGAATTTTGTGAACCTTCAATTGGCGAGCGTATGCAGACAGAGCAAAGCACAGAAAGGACGCACATGGTCAGCAACAATATTGAAATATGCTTTAGCATTCAAGTGTTGATTTATTGGTATTCATAGCCCTAAATGTGCCACAAGTTACACCGCCTCCACAAGCCTGGAATCGTGACACAAGGCAGTAGCTATCAGTAGCAAAGTGTTACCCAATAAACATGCTGGCATTCGCCCTTGGGCAATCTGCAGGCATTGTGGGCATGAGCTAATTCATACAAATCCTGAATGGTCCATGTGTGCAGCCCACATACTGGCATGCACAAACAAATCTCACTGTAGGTGAGCCCACATTTACCCAATATCTTTTTGCCCCCTCAGAAGCCGGCATTGGGTTGCTGACATGAAAAACATGAAGGGCCAACTGTGGTTCATACCGAACGGAACTAGCAATTGAATTGGATTTGAACATTAATAAAAAAGCAACATTGCAGATATTTGGATACAGTACCATTGTATGTCCAAATCATGTACACGCCCTTCATTTTAGCACGTGTAGCACAAAAATACTCAGAACTAATTTATAAGCCAGAGTTTATCCTTTAAATATACATTCAAAATGAAATCATATTTTTGTCAATATGCAATATTTTGAAAATATTTACATATTTGAAGAAAAAGTCGAATTACAAAAGCTTGCAATATTTAGTATTAGAAATGTAAAAGGACAGTGTGAAGCAATTGTGTGTCTTAAGAAACAACCACACAAACATGGACATTCACCTTCCAGGCTATGAATGTGGCACAACAGATGCCAGTCCAGCACAGCAATTAGGCCCCCAATGAGTTCTGGCATATGGACTTGCTATAAAATTTAATTTCATCATGCAAGTCCATATGCCAGAATGCTTTGGGGATGGACACAGTAGGCCTGAAGGTCCACTTTTTTATGATCACTAATTTTGATCATCGGTAATCTACACATCGCCGAATGGCACGATGTTTACTTGTCGACAGCCTTGAAAAAAGTGACTTCAAATTCTCAACATCGCTTTCATTTTAACTCATTTTAAAAAAAATTATTTGGGCAAAAGTATCAGGGACACCTGACTCTTCCAGCCATATGTGATTTTGCAGAACCATCTAGAGACATACCAGCACCATTTGGATCCCACTTCATGTAGAGTTTGGCATTGGACCTCTTCAGGCTCTGGCATGGAGGAACCGGTGTTGGATCTACGATGACCTCAGTTGTTAAGCTATTTTATGAGTTGCTCTGTAGATCCCGGTTCCACGGCGTCAACTGACTGAATAAGACGGTAGAAAGGACATCTCACAATCTTACATTCCGGTACTCAAGGTGGTTCTCACTCTCTGGTGTTTTGTATTGTTTTAAAATTTATAATCACAATCTTCATATCACCCAAGTGAGGATGAGTTCAGCTTTTGAGTCTGGTTTCTCTCAAGGTTTCTACCTGATACCATCTAAGGAGTTTTTCCTTGCCACAGTCGCCCAGGCTGCTCATCATGGATAAATAAACATTCACTTTAATTAACTATCAGACCCATACCTGTTTCAGCATGACAACAATTCTCAACATTACTGAACACCATTGGGATGAATTGGAACACTGGCTGTACCCCAGGCCTCCTCACCCTCATCCGCACCCCAGGGCCTACCGGACTTTTCTAACACCATTTTAGCGGAATGAACACAAACCACCACAAGCACACACTAAAATATATCTTACATGACTTCGGAATCTAGCATGAATTGCGTTATAAAGACTGCAGTGCACTTTTGTAAATCATTTGGGATAAAGTCACTAATTAAATGTTGTAAAAATAAATAACCTTGTATGTCTGTAGTACATTTTCTCTCTGACTTCTTTATATTTATCTTTTATGTACATTTCTGCATCCTAGCTAAAAAGTATAAATATATAACAGGTTTTTAACTAAAACATTCGGTGTTCTTAAACTATATAGTTTAAGAGAGAGAGAGAGAGAGAGAGAGTTTTAAGAATACTGAATGGTTTGATACCAAGGCTATAAAAAAAAAAAAAAAAAATATTGAGAAAGATATAGGGTTTTCTCATTAAGGCTCCTCAAACGCCTACAATGGATCGTAATCTTGGAAAGTAAGTCGGATTAATAATACGGTTTAGGGAACAGGCTGAATAAAATTGTTGCATTGACTATATTTGCTGTATTTATTGAGCTTTCATCCTCCAGTTGCAAGAATTGCAAAAAGAATCCCGACTTCATTTTCCAAAACAGCAGTTAAAAAAGTTTTATTATAAATGATCAAGTTATTGGCAATTGTAATTGGTCTATTTATGGAGGACATCATGAGAGATATCAGCCATCCTAAGACATCCTGATGACCTACTTCTGGATGGAGTTCTCATCACCCGAATACAAATCACTGCAGATGGGGGGGGGGGGGGGGACGAACATCCATGGAAACAGCTGTGGATGTTCTGCTGTGAATCGAATTAGGACTAATTGCTACAGTTTTGCACTTAAGTCTCCCAACAGTTGAATGAATTGAAAATGATAATTCCACTGTATAGAATAGTTATAGACAGGAAATCTTTTATAATCGCAGTCTGGCATCAAGATGAGGACAGGTTTGTTTCTCTTATCATCAAGGTTCTCTCTCACCATTTCCACCTCTGGCTCACTCATGCAAAAATGTCCATCTTTAAAAGATTACGAATAAAATGTAAATTTGAGGATGCTGAAAATAAGACCTGTTAAAAATGGGTTTTCATCGAAAAACCATTAAATGCATTGTCGAAACTGAAATGTTTTGGATTAGTCGTGTGGTTATCCTGTTATTGTACATAAAAAAAAAAAAAAAACAAGAACCAATGTAATGAAAAAACATTTATTTAAAGGATTTATAGTGAGAAACAGGTTTGGCAGTCATGAGTTACAGTTTAGTTAAAACAAGGCCTTTAATCCTTCAAACGACAGCCACGATTTAGCTCCATAAGGAGGCCTATTCCCCTTCTACATGACCTTTAACTTGACTCGAGGTGTAGGATCATCCTGGGTACTGTAGAGCCTTTGGCCAATCCATTTCTCCTCCTTTGGTCTCTCGTAATTTGCGCTCGGGTCAGTGAGAGACTAATGCTGCTTTCTCCTGAAAGAGCATCCTGCACACAGAGACATGTTCGTTAAAAACTCGCTCTCGTTTCAAGAACTCGTACACGACACGACACGTCAAGGAAACGTCCTTTTTCAGCACAAAAAGGCGAGTTCATCGTGCAGCACACGAATCACTGGTTTTACCAAGGGCCTGGATGGGTGTCCTAAATAAACACATTCGCAGATTCTTGAAGAGGATAAAATTGTAGCAACGTTCAAAGATCATTCCATGAATTTTATTTGTATTTACATCAAGTAAAAAAAAATATAAAATAATCAAACGCTTGAACCAAGTGAAAAAGTTTAGCATTTATTTGCATCAGCTCTACATGAGCATCTTAGACCTTCCTTATTTAACCAGCAGCATATGTTTTGCAGGTAATGTTATGGGTAACAGCTGCAAAGTATTCAACAAGATATGATCACAATGGAGGACCAACTTTTTCTACTGTAACCTCAAACAATTAGGGAACGATCGAGACACGAAATGGAATAATAGTGAATGGGGGAAAGGTTAGTGAGCCAATTAAAGGAAATTTACAACATGAATAGAAATAAATTCTGTCAAATTATTTCAACTTAAAGCGCGTTTACACTGAGCAAGTCGCATAAACAGCCCCCTTCCCTTCTGCTTCCAAAGTTACAGCACCACCAGCATTAAACCAAACTTCACACCACAGTGCTGTTGAAAGCTCAATTCTGAATGGCTGCTCTTCTTCTTTCAGCTGCTCCCATTAGTGCCCCCCCTGTCCTCTACATCTGCCTGACTGGTTAAGGGATTAAAAACTCTCAGGTCAGGTTTTTGTTAACGGCATTTACGTACGAGTGTTAATACTTTGCTTTTTCTCCAGTTACACAGGGAGCTGCATTAGTGGTGCTCCACTAACAGATTAAAATGAGTAGGTCTTCATGTAATGCAGTGGTCCACAACCCCCGGTTGTTTCCGCTTTTTTTTTTGTCTCACACTTCTAAAGCGAAGAAATCCACTACTTAAACGCAAGTGATAACATTAAAATTGTATTGTGGACATTCCATAACAAAAAAATTTAATAAAACCTAATTAAATAAAAGTTTACACAACATTTATAAAATAAAAAATTAATAAATATCCATATATCGCCCTTTTTTGTTATTTGTCTTCAAGGTAGAAAATGTGACTTGTGTACCTTCTGTGAGACGTGCTTTTCCTCCGGTGGGTTGACACAGCACTGTGGAGCATCCCACGCACAACACCACTGTCTGAGCGTGGCTGAACACTGTGGTGATCTTATAGCAACCTGCGAGCACAGACGACAAAAAAAAAAAAAAAAACGAATCAGTACAAGAACACGAGCCATCGAATTGACGCGCGCTTGTCAGCACGAGGCTCTCCACGTTACCTGGACATTTCACGTCCATGAAGTAAGAGTTGGGGCTCTGGACAAGCCGCTTCTTCTTGTGCCGCCTCTTCTCTTCCTCTGCAGTCGGGTGCAGCAAGTCTTTCGCCAACTAAAACATTACATTACAAAGAGACAAAGCGAATCACAACGTTGCAAATATGTTCGGTTCTTTTCCAGCCACACATGAGTTCTTCCCCAGACTGTTACCACAAGCTTAGAAGTACACAAATGTACAGAATATCTTTGGGGGTAGTAGCATTAAAATTTTCCACAGCTGGAGTGGAAGATCTCCTGCTATAGAGCTCTGACCACAACCCTATTAAATACCTTGGAGATGAATTGTGACTGCACCCCAGGCCTCCATATATCACCTACATCAGTACCTGACTTTCTAACCCCCTTGTGGCCAAATGAATATTACAAATCCCCAAAATCGAGTGGAACATCTTTCCAGAAGCGTGGAGGTTACTAGAACAGCAGATGGAGACTCGAAACGAAATGCTCAAAAAAGCACATGTGCTCTGTAACAATGTGCAAATTACATTATAAATAATAATTGTTAGATTTTGCATGATAAATAAATCTATTTTGGGAGGAGGGGGGTGTGTACTGTGCAAAAGCGTATAATGTTCCTACTTTATAAAACATTATAAAGTAGGAACGTAGGCAAATTGCATACATTATTCAGACCGAACAAACATTTACTTTTGCATTTAACTCCAGGGATGAGGAGGTTTAAAGCAGGATTATAGTTTGCTTATTTTTGGTTAAAAAAAAAAAAAAAAAAAAAGGAAGCTAGTAAAATTTTTTTTTTTAATGCCCACACCTCTCTATATATTGAATTCACTTACAGTACTAATATTTGCAGATCTGGACCAAGTGTATGATGATATAGTAGACCAAAGTTTAATTCTCCAAACCAAATCCAGATGCGTAGTGTCACACAAGCTAATGCCCCCTTAATGCCAATCACAATCTAAAATAAATGAATAGGTGAGACGTGTGTAATCAGGTGTAGGAACCTGATCACTGGCATTTCCCAGTCTGTGGATCTTTTATTTCTTCACCAGATTAGGTCTGGGCCACACCTACACCATATCCAACTTGAAATACAGACCAAAATCATAAGGAATAAACCGATATGAAGTGTTGCAATGGTTCCTCGTGGGAATCATTCTGGAATAAAAAAAAATGGTCCTGGAAACAGATGAAGATGATAGGTAAAGTGTTGGGACATCATCTCCCAAGGAGAGGAAACTCTTTAATATACATCCTGCTATAATCAAACTAAGATCAGAAATGTTCTGGAGGTCGATATGATCAGATCAGACAACATGCATCCGTTATGTCGTTTTCTCTTTTGGTTCAGCCTGACTTTTTATTTATATTCAGCTAATCGCATGAGCAGCCTCCATAAAGCATCAACCCATCTTCTAAAGATGGTCTGAGCATTTCCTCACATTTTTCCCCCTTCCAGAAACAAACAAATAAACTCCTACATCTCGCCATCGTCTTGTTAGTAAACGATTAGAAAAACAATTTGCCTGCCATGCGCTAAACTCGCGTGAACGCCGCCATGTTGTCGCTCAGACACTTCCGACACGTTTTTACTTCAGATTAAAACCCGATTTCCTTCATCGCATCTAATCTAAAGTTCAGTCGGAGTTAAAACGGGACCTCGTTTACATATAAAACCGGATCTGTTTAGAAGAAAACAGTTTTTTTCCAACTTGAAAAGGACGCCGTGGTTTCATTCCGGACTTACAGGCATGTTGTTGGCGTATGAGGCCGCGTCGAAAAGGGGGAGGGAGAGGGGGGAAGCGGAAACACGTGTCTCATTTCAACGGGGGCTGACGTGCGAGGGCAGGAAGCGCCCGTGCGGCCATTTTCAAATGAAAAGTCCATGAACGTATAGTATAGTAAATAGTAATAAAATCATTTTAAACATATATATTTTGAACATATACATACGGAGTAAAGTTGTCTCTGTGTTAGTGTGTATTTTTTTGTTTCAAATGGTTTCAAACAGCAATTTTAGTTATGAAAGTCTTCTGCTGGTGGTGAAAGAAAAGAAGAGGAAAGCCATCAGTTTGGAGCAGAAAATGAAAAATTATAAATCAGCATGAAGCAGGAAAGACTGTCACAGTCACAGCAACATCGATATTTTTGACTCACGATGGGGGTCGATAGAGGACTACCCGTACAGTATATACACATACACCAATCAGGCATCACTTAATGGCCACCAATCAGGCATAAGGTTGGCGAAACAGAATTGGGATCGGCAGAGTGATGAGAGAAGTAGGCAGGAGTACAAGGAGATGCGACAGCAGGTGAAGAGGGATGTGGCAAAAGCCAAGGAAAAGACATATGAGGAGCTGTATGAGCAGTTGGAGACTAAGGAAGGAGAAAAGGATTTGTACCGATTGGCCAGGCAGAGGGACCGAGCTGGGAAGGATGTGCTGCAAGATATAAAGGATGGAGTTGGAAGTGTGTTGAAAAGAAGGAGGGAGTATTTTGAGCAGCTGATAAACAAGGAAAATGAAAGAGAGAGAAGGTTGGATGGTGTGGAGATTGTGAAGCAGGAAGTGGATAGGATTAGTAAGGAGGAAGTTAGAGCAGCGAGACATACCAGTAGAAGCATGGAGATGTTTAAGAGAGATGGCAGTGGAGTTTTTAGCCAGATTGTTTAACAGGATTTTGGAAGGTGAGAGGATGCCTGAGGAATGGAGAAGGAGTGTGCTGGTACCGATCTTTAAGAATAAGGGAGATGTGCAAACCTGCAGTAACTACAGGGGAATAAAGTTGATCAGTCACAACATGAAGTTATGGGAAAGAGTAGTGGAAGCCAGGCTGAGAGAAGAGGTGACCATCTGTGAGCAACAGTATGGTTTCATGCCAAGGAAGAGCACTACAGATGCCTTATTTGCATTTGAATGTTGATGGAGAAGTATAGAGAAGGTCAGAAGGAGTTGCATTGTGTGTTTGTGGATTTAGAGAAAGCGTACGACAGGGTGCAGAGAGAGGAGTTGTGGTATTGTATAAGGAAGTCTGGTGTGTCGGAGAAGTATGTGAAGGTGGTGCAGGACATGTATGAGGACAGTGAGGTTGGATTGCATCAAGGATCGGCTCTGAGCCCTTTCCTGTTTGCAGTGGTGATGGACAGGTTGAGGGACGAGGTCAGGAGTCTCCCTGGACTATGATGTTTGCAGATGATATTGTGATTTGTGGTGAGAGTAGGGAGCAGGTTGAGAAGAGCCTGGAGAGGTGGAGGTATGCACTGGAGAGAAGAGGAATGAAAGTCAGTAGGAGTAAGACAGAGTACATGTGTGTGAATGAGAGGGAGGGCAGTGGAGTGGTGCAGTTGCAGGAAGAAGAGGTGGAGATGGTGGAGGAGTTCAGGTACCTGGGGTCAACAGTGCAAAGTAATGGAGAGTGTGTTAGAGAAGTGAAGAAAAGAGTGCAGGCAGGGTGGAGTGGGTGGGGAAGAGTGGCAGGAGTGATTTGTGATAGTAGGGTATCTGCAAGAGTGAAAGGGAAAGTTTATAGGACTGTGGTGAGACCTGCGATGTTGTATAGTTTAGAGACAGTGGCATTGAGTAAAAGACAGGAGGTGGAGCTGGAGGTAGCAGAGCTGAAGATGCTGACATTTTCATTGGGAGTGACGACGATGGACAGGATTAGAAATGGGTTTATTAGAGGAACAACACATGTAGGATGTTTTGGAGATAAAGCTATAAAGGCCGAATTGAGATGGTTTGGACATGTGCAGAGGAGGGACATGGGGTATATCAGTAGAAGATTGCTGAGGATGGAGCCACCAGGAAGGAGGAAAAGAGGAAGACCAAGGAGAAGGTTAATGAATGATGGTAAGGGAAGACATGCAGGTAGTTGGTGTGAAAGAGGCAGATGTAGAGGATAGAGTGGTATGGAGACGGATGATCCGCTGTGGAGACCCCTAATGGGAGAAGCCGAAAGAAGAGGAAGAAGAAGAATCAGGCATAACATTATAAACACCTTCCTTATGCTGTTTTGTACAGTTTTGGAGATGCTCTGAACCAGTTGTCCAGTCATCACATTTTGGCCCTCACTCAAATCCTTACGCTTAAACATCATTCTTGCTCCTAACAAGTCAACCTTTAGGACAAAATGTGCACTTGCTGCCTAATATATCCCACTCACTAACTGGTGCCATGATGAAGAGATAATCAGTGTTATTTACTTCACCACTCATAATGTTATAATGTCATAGTGCCATATCAGTTATAGGTTACTTATGTTGTGTTCTTTTTTCCAAACAGGTGACATGTGGCATAAAACCTTAAAAGCTACAGTGGCTAATGTGTGCGGTCTCTTTAATAAACCTTTTTCCAATGAAAGTAGCAGCTTTGTGTCTTTTTGACAATGCCACTGTCTCTAAACTATACAAAATAGGAGGTCTCAAGACAGTCTTTACATTATATACACTTACAACATATAATGCACAAAAAAACCCAAAAAAAAAAACCCAATGTGTCAACCAGGACCGAGGTGCAAAATAAAATCAAAACAAAAAATACCACGAAACACAAAACTAACCTGGGCACGATCTAAAGTGTACATGTGTGACATTTATAGCAAAAAAAAACAACAACAACCATAAGACAGTGAGACGATAGACACAGAGACACTGCAGATCCAACAAGTACAAGAAAGAAGATTTGTGCACATTGATTTGTCTGTATAATTATAAATATTGTACATGCAAACACTGAATTGTATTAGCATTGAATTTGTGCAAGCAGTTGTGTGTGTAAGTCCAGTACAGTCCAGTATTAAGGAGTCAAATGTCTTGCTGAAATAATCTGTTCCACAGTCTGGACGTGAGGGCCGACTGCTTCTGTACCTTTTCCCAGATGACAGGAGAGTGAAGAGTGCGTGTGAGGAGTGTGTGTGATCATGCTGGTGGCTTTGTGGATGCAGTGTGTGTGTTGTAAATAACAATATAACAACAGCAGTGGTATTAAAAAAAACAATGCATAAATGAAACATAGAAAGCAAGCAGGTTGTTTCCTTCCATTATTTTTTTAAACTGGAAATACGCTTTAAGAGAAAATATTTGTTTAAAGTGCAATTCCAATATTTTTTATTAATTTCATGAATGTCCCTTATGTCCAATATGAGGAAAAAGATGATGCAAGGATAACACTTGCCAAAAAATGACTGTAAATTAGGATACTGTTGAAAATTGATTTAGGTAAATTGGGATATATGTGTAAGGAAAGGCGCCCCCTGCTGATTCATTCATTCATAGTGTGCAAACACATCTCTCTAACCTCGTTACTATTGTATCCTTCCTCTAAATATCCTTTGTTATTGTAACATTAAAATGTAAGCTGTTTAAAATGAAAACCGTACTAAAAGGAGTGCAGGTGTCCGTCCTGCGCATGCACACTCGAGTACAAACCTAAGGAACTCTCTCAGTTCCCTCTGCACTCTCTCGTTCTATCTTTCTCTTTTTTTCCCTCTCTCTTCCTCTCTAATCTCACATTTCCACAATCTCTGTCCTCCTATTGAGGTTTATTTTTTTAATGATTTGGAAATTGAAGCATTAAAAATTGCAGCTGTTTTATTAAGATTAAAACGGTACTAAAACTAAAACAGTCCTGCGCATGCGCAGTGCGTACCTTCGGCTACGAATGGGATGAATTTGCGCCCCCTGCTGTTCTATTCTTTCACATTGCACTCTCTCTCTTTCTCCCTCCGTCTTTTACTCTCTCTCTCTCTCTCTCTCTCTCTCGCTCTCTCTCTCTCTCAACTTACATCACCATCATGTTTTGTATCCTAACATTAAAAATGGCAACTGTTTAAAATTGAAACAGTTCTAAAACGAGCGCAGAAGTCCAGTCCTGCGCATGCGCAGTGCACACTCTCGCGTATGCATTTGAGGAAATGGCGCCCCTGCTGTTCCATTCCTACACATTGCACTTTTCTTCTTTAATGGAGCGCGTGCCTCTCCCTCTCTACGTAAGCCTCTGGGAACTCGGTAAAGGAAAACTTTTTTTCGGGGGAAAAACGCTGCCGTGCTACGCGCATGGATGGACACACGGCCTTCCGTTGAACGAAGGAGGGAAGAAAACTGTCGAGATTCCGAGGGATCGTGGCGAAAACTAGAGCAAAAGTGAAGCGATTTCTTTGGGGTTTATTTATTTTTTGTTCTTTGAGCGCAAAAGAGAAAGTTTTGAACCGGAGGAAACCGGAGCAACGCAGAGAAACGGGTTTACCGGTGACACTTATTTTCATTTTTGGAATTCCTCCCCCAACCTCCACAAAACAGGGATATAACACTAAATGGGTGTTAATCCGAGCTCAGGTTAATGTTTTGAGCGAGAAGTTGAAAAAGTTGCGTTTTGTTTTAAATAATAGTAATAATAATCAATCCGGATAAAGAATTATGGCAAAGAAATACGACTTCCTCTTTAAATTGCTGCTGATTGGTGATAGCGGAGTGGGAAAAACATGTCTGATCATCCGGTTTGCAGAGGATAATTTCAATTCCACATACATATCAACTATCGGTGAGTACTGAAAGTGGAGATGTGATTCAGGCGTCATGCGGTATAACGAGTCTTTTCAGGCTCTTTAATGGTCATGTCAGCACACGTCCTGTCACCTCCTTAGATCATTCCTTATTATCAGAGCTGTGAGGCTTCTTCTTCTTCTCCTCTTCCTCCTCCTCCTCCTCCTCCATATCACACATCTCTCCTTTGCCACCTTCTCCACTCTCCTTTCACTTTCTCATTCTCAAAATCCTTCTCGTTAACATCTTCAATAAATAAATCACGATCCCATTCCACATCGTTTCCTTTTGCTCTCACAATAGCGTACGTTCAGTCTCCTAGGGAGAAGTACCACCAGATTTTGGAGTGCTTGCAGAGATTTGAGGTTTCATTCAGCCAAAAGGAGGTCTGCGGCGCAACTCCAAAGGTTCTCAGTAGGGTCGAGGTCGGAGATCTACAGCCGGAGATCTCCCACTCCAAACCGTGTAAAGCATATCTTCATCTTCATGGAGCTGGCTTTGTGCACTTTGTGTGACTTGGGTCTCCTTGTTCAAGTGTGTGTGTGTGTGTGTGTGTGTGTGTGTGTGTGTGTGTGTTGGGAGAAATTGCTGGGGGGGGATGGGAGTCAGGTGTCCCAATACTTTTGTCTGCACAAAATGCCATTAAGCTTCTACCACAAGTGCATATAGTAACATTTCTGCACATTAGTGAAGTGCAGATAAATATGTAAATGTATGTATAGCAAATATGAGATTCTTGACCACAAAGTTTGAGGCACTCGAATGTATTGGATTCCAGTATGACACTTGTTTCCAGTATGACAATGCTCCTGTGCACAAAGCCA
Organism: Silurus glanis; assembly: GCA_014706435.1. NCBI lineage: Eukaryota > Metazoa > Chordata > Actinopteri > Siluriformes > Siluridae > Silurus > Silurus glanis. The sequence goes on from JAAIIK010000164.1 coordinate 695,560, forward strand.
GCTCCATGAACTTCCACTTACATGGTTTTGAGTGGAAGATCTTGCGTGGTCCACGATAGAGCTCTGACCTCAACCCTGATGAACACCTTTGGGATGAATGTGAACGCTGACTGCACCCCAGGTCTCCTCACCTCACCTACATCAGTACCTGACTTTACCATCACCCTTGTGGCTGAATGAGCACAAATCTCCACAAACAACTCCTAGTGGAACATCTTCCAAAAAGAGTGGAGGGTACTATTACAGCAAATGGAGACTAAATGTGGATTGGGATGTTCAAAAAAAGCACATTGAATCTTATTGTCTGGTGTCCATAAACTTTTGTCTATTTAGTGTACGAGTGTAAAAATCTTTACATGAATGTATGTAAGGCACGATGTCATATACTGTATTTAAAGTGTGTGTATGTGTATATTATGCATAGTGTATATACAACATAATCCATCATAATAAGCTAGGATATGCAATTATGTACAAATAATGATTGACACAATGCAAAATATATATATATATATATATGATTACATCAGTAATTCTTAGTGTTCAGGATAGGATTTATTTACTGTATAGTACATGCTTTTTTTTTTTTTTTTTTTTTTTTTGTTAAAAATACAATTTTTTTTTTTTGGGTTCATTTTTTTTTTTTTAAAGTACATTTTTTTTTTTTTTTTTTTTTTTTTGTAGGTAAACATACAGTGTTTGTTTTTGGAGTCCAATTACTTTCTCAAACATAACATTTTATGATTTTCCTTTCCTGAAAACACAGACATGTCTATACAACCCAGCAGCCGGTGCACTTTATTTAATCACCAACATTTAGAACGTGCATGCTCAATAGAGGCATACAAACAAAAGATGACGTGAAAACAAATGTCCATCATAAAGTCCATTTGAAAAGTAGTGGTTTTTGGTTTGGGTGATTGATAAGATGATGGGTTGCTCCAGTATGCCCTGTCAGATTGACTAACAAAAAAAAATCAGTTATTAAAAAAATGACTCATTTTTAAAATATCAGTAACCGATTGTTTTACTTTTGGTTTGAGCCTGACGGTTTTCCTGTGAATGACAATTGCATAAACCAACCTGAAGATTAGATCCCTATCTATAGGAGAATATTTTGAAGCCACGAGAAGCTGAAAAATGAGAGAATAATTATGAGCCATTGTACAAGCATTAGGCATAGCCAATACAACAATTCAGAATGTACTGGATAATTAAAAAAAAATAAAATGGAAACTACTCATGTACTAACTACCTGACATCAAACAAGTAAGGCAATTAAAATAGCAGTTGTTGACAAATATTTGTGAGCGCTGTGGAGAAAACCCTGAAAACTAATAAAACTAATAAGCACTGTAATGAAGGTATCAGAGTTGGGAGAAAACCTGAAGAGTGGAAATATAGAGGCCCGTCCATCAGCAGTAAGAATCTAAAGGCCAGATAGGAATTAACAAAGAAGGACCGAGACGAGCGACACCGAATCTGGATCCAAGACTTAGTAATGACTAAAGTGTGGAGAAAGAAAGGATCTGCTCATGATCCAAAAGCTACAAGCTCAATAGTCAAGCACAGTGGAGGTAGTGTCAATTTATGGTGCAGGTTCACAAATCTTTAATTGCTTATTTATGCACAGCAGAAAGAATTCATTTTGTCTGCCAGTTTACAGACTATCATCTATCGGCTTGTTGTGGCCCGCACAACAAAGGACTTCATCGGGCGGGAAAGTGGAAGTTCCTTGACTGGGCAAGTCAAACGCCAACCCCAATTAAAACCCATTTTGACCCCTAAAACAAACAAACAACTGAAAGCAGCGACGGTACAAGAATACAAAAGCTTGGTGTCTCACAGTTATACTATCAAGGGATATGCAACCAACCATTGAGTTTTTCATTCGAATTTTCTGTTTCTGTTCCCATACTTTTGCTCACTCTGCTGTTTTCCGACTAGCTTTTATCCAAATGTAAAAAAAAAAAAAAAAGACCAGTCTTTCGTTTTTTAATTTCCCCACAGGAGGGCTCTTGGAAAACCGCCATGAAGGAAATGAACAAATTACAATAGTGTAGTTATCAGAACATCAAAAGTTCTCTTGGTAAAGATTTCCTTATCAGGTGCTCAGCTTTTTTTTTCTTTTTTTTCTTTTTTTTTCTTCCTGTTAGTCCCCCCCTGTCTTTCTTTCTCTTTTTCTTTCTGACTTTGCTCGCGCTCTCTCTCTCTCCTAACAGGTATTGACTTTAAAGTGAAGACCATCGAGGTCGAGGGGAAGAAAGTCAAGTTGCAAGTCTGGTAAGACCTTCATCTGCTCAACTGTCTCCTGATTTGGTGTTAAACCTGTCACAAAATCAAGCACAGTGTTTCAAAACACATTTCAAAAACAAAATGAAAATAACACTGAGGCAAAAAAAAAAAAAAAAAATAAATTCCCAGAAAGCAGCCGGCATACGGTGTCTGGGTTTGAAGATCGTAAAACTCAACCATAAAGTCTGAAAGACAAATAAACTACTGTGAGAGAAAGAAACAGCATCTTCCAGCTCAGTACTATTGTCAATCTTATTTTTTATTTATTTATTTATTTATTTGTTTATTTATTCCCCCCCTCTCAAACCATTTTTAATAGCAAACTATTAAAGATGGTTTAAAAAAAAAAAAAAAAAAAAAAAAAAAAAAATTTGGAAAAAAAACTGGGGGGGAAAAAATTTTTTTTTTTTTTTTTTTTTTTTTTTTTTTTTTTTCTTTTTTTCTTCTTACATCTGGAAATACTTCTACATCTTCTATCTTGAATATTGCAACTGTTTTGAACGCTTGTGTCTAGCAGTTATTCCTGGCTCACCTGCAGCCAGTTCCAAACACAGCTGCTGGACTACCGACTGCCATTAAACAGGAATCGTTTCAACCCGTTTCGGTTTCTCTTCACCAGATTCATGTTGATTACAATATTTACGTTACAATTTACTCCTTCATATGCTCCATCCCAAACCGTTACACGGGCTATTTTTTTTAAATGAAGAGTGAATGTGCTTTCCTTTTCATGATCGCTCGAGGCTATGGAAAAGTTTACAATAGTTTTTTTTTTCTTTTCTACACAGCAACACGTCTAAGATCCAGACATTTTTTTTTCTTTTTTTCTTTCTAGTATACAAGTCTGCATAAGATCAGTGCCGGACCCGGCGATATGTAATGCAGTTTGTGGTCTCCTCAATCTTTACTGAATCATATTATATACAAATCACACAGGAATTACAGGAGCAGCTTCCATTCTGGCTGGAAGGATACGGATTTATAAGTGCCGTAAATTCCACCAGTGACGGAAAAAAAAAACAGTTTGCAGTGCACCTGTATGCTGTGCCAACAACAAGAAACATATGTACATATTAAATAATGTCCTTACGAAGACATCGCCAAAATCGGATCTTCTTTCTTTAAATTGACGCATTTTCAGCACACGACTGCCTAAAAGCCCGCTTTGCGAATCCGCTTAGGATTAATCAGCAGTTAAAAGGAAATCTCCTGCGGTAAGCATTTTGACAGGGTCCTGGTTATAGCCAGGATACAGCAGTTACGAAGCTAAACGAATAAACGCGTTCTTCGGTGGGGGGAAATGAGTTTTTTAAGGATAGTAGATCCGGTGCGAATAGTTCCTCACGCACATTCCTGTGTCTGATTAGAAATGTCCTGGACTTTGGGCCGCGATTCAGATGTTATCAGCGTGCTGAGGTCGAAAGGCAGACCCAATCGCAACGTGTTCGCCTGATAACGCAGAGTCCGTCCTAGCGCTAAATGTATCGCACCGATTTGCTAGCCGTTTCCCGACTATGCATATTCATGGGTTGCTGTTTATGTGCTATTTTGCAGGGACACAGCAGGACAGGAGAGATTTAAGACCATCACTACAGCGTATTACAGAGGAGCTATGGTAACGCACACGCATCGTATACCTACACATGTACCGTACGAAATGAAAGATGCCCCAATTGTGGCAGCTTGAGCTTTTTGAACAACACTCTAGAAACACAACGGTGCTGTTTGGTTTTTTTTTTTTTGAAGAAAAGAAAAACTAATAGAAGCAATAGTTCTGTGTATTGTCCCACACTGTCTTGTGTTGTCTGTCTGCACTTTATGTAGCTTTATGTTGTGTGTTGTAGCTTTATGCTGTTTAGTGTAGCACCAGGGTTCTGGAGGAACTCGTTTTTACTGCGTACCACTGTGTATAGTAGAAATGACAATAAAAGCATCTTGACTTGACCCGAGTTAATTTCCGCTGTTTCAGCAGACAAGCATTTGCCCTATGATCCAGAGCTCACGAGTTTCTCTGAGAATGTTACCTTGCACGAGTAGCGGTTTTTTGCACGCCTCAGCGGAAGGTTCTTGCGCCGTCACGGAAGAGATATGGCAAAAAAAAAGAAAAGGCAGCTGAATTTGTTGTTGCTTCTTAAATAAATATAAAAAAAATTGAAGCAACAGGTTTATCGGAATACAATGGCATCTTTGGTGTTAAATAGAATAATTTGGGTAATTAAATTTTTTTTTTTCTAGTTGCACTATATGGACAAAGTCTGTGGACATCTGCTCATAAGATCTGTGCTTTTTTTGAACATCCCATACCACGTTTAGTCCCAATTGCTGTCATAATAACCTTGATATTAGTGGGTGTTTGTGGAGATTTGTGCTCGTATAGCCAGAAGGGTGATAGTTAAGTCGGGTATTGATATAGGGTGAGTCAGCGTTATCCCAAAGGTGTTCAATAGGCTTGAGGTCAGAGCTTTATAGCAGACCACTCAGAAACTTCTATTCCAACTCATGTAAACCATATCTTCATTGCTAGTTTGGGCACGGAGGCATTTTCATGCTGGATGTAATGTTACCACTGAACTTTGTGGCTGGAAAAATCAGGTGTTCTGATACTTTTGTCCAAATAACGTATGTTGTTTAAAGGGCGTCGAGTTCTTTTGTTGGACCCTGTGTTCTGCGGTGAGGTTGAGCCCATATTGTGAAGTGGGAAAAGTGCAGATGACCCCTTTAACATTTTTCTGTTTGGTATTAAGAGGAAGAAAGTAGAGAATTGCAGTCTTGAATGTCTAAAAAGAATCATTAATGCAGCACCCTGAAGTGTAAGTTCCTGCCTGTGTGTGTGTGTGTACCGCTTCGCTCTTTCTAATCGTATCCTTGATGAGATGTCATGCTATTCATTATTAATATAAATATCTTCACACTTTACTCAAAACATATGAACTGTTACATTTTGTATTGACTTTTTTTTTCCATGTAATCCCATGAAACATGATTTTATATTTTTAATTTTTATGTCAGGGGATCATCCTTGTGTATGATATTACTGACGAGAAATCCTTTGAGAACATTCAAAACTGGATGAAGAGTATCAAGGAGGTAAGAATGAAAGATCCTGTATTGCGTGACATAAAAAAAAAAATTTATAATCTACATGTATGTATGTATACAGTGCAACCCTCACATTTCAGCAATCATTTTATTAAATCTTCTCAACTGACAATACTATAGAACTGAAACTTGAATATATTTTAGTCAAATGTGCATTATTGTTAAAAAAACTGGTAACAAAAGTGAGTAAACCCAAGTGATAACAGCTGCATGTGACCATGCAAAGCCACACGTCCTATTCATCATGTTCATGTTTTTGTCTGCTGGCTAGGACCATACAAATTTGTGTATCTTGTATTAGAGCAGTTAAAATTTGGTGCTTTGAGTACAATTCTCTTGTACTGACCACTGCATGTTCAACATGGCAGATTGTGACCAAGACTCTCTAAAGATTTGAGAATTAGAATTGTTGCTCTCCACCAAGATGCCGAGGCTATAAGATCAGTAACACCCTGAAACTGAGTTACAGTACAGTGGTCCGGGACATAGAGGTTTTCCAAGACGGGTTCCACTCAGAACAGCCTTCACAAGGGTCCATCAAAGAAGTTGAGTCCTCGTGCTGTGCGTCATGTGCAGAAGCTGCTTCAAAAAAACAGACGCGTGACTGCTGCCGCATTGCTTTAGAGGTTGCCGAAGCAGAAGGTCCACTTGTCAGTGCTCAGACCATACACCGCACACTGGTTTGCATGGCCATCGTCCCAGAAAGAAGCCTCTTCTGAAGATAGCTCACAAGAAACCCAGCAAACAGTTTACTGAAGACAACATGTCCTAAAGCATGAATTACTGGAACTGTGTTCTGATGAGACTACAATAAACTTGTTTGGCTCAGATGGTGTCCAGCAGGTGTGGCATGGGGAGGAGTACCAAGAAAATTATGTCTTGCCTACAGTTAAGCATGGTGGTGGTAGCATCATGGTCTGGGGCTGTTTGAATGCTACTGGTACTGGGGAGCTGCGGTTGATTGAGGGGAACCATGGATTCCAACATGTACTGTGACATTCTGAAGTAGAACATGATGCCCTCCCTTCATGTGTCTAACATTCAGCAGCTCCATGATCTCATGAAGACTCCCAGCAACAACCTTTGTCAATGGTGCTCACACAAAATATATTTAATTTTTATTGTATTGTGCCTCGAACACAATAAAATAGTTGCTGAAATGTGAGGGGTGCACTCACTTTTGTGAGATGCTGTGTATATATAGTGTACACGATGCGTTTTTATGTAAATACAGCAATGGCATGAACTGGAGGGCGACGAATCGATGTCCCCCCCCATTTCTATTTACATTAAATTAGTATCAGTGTATTTAGTAATAACAGTCTTCACAGCCACTCTATTTCTATTTGCATGGAAGTGGTTTCGCTTTGTATTAGTATGGAAGAGAATCGCAGGTTTTTTGAAGAACTGAAAAGCTGAGAAACCAAGCACACTTTTGTCTTTTGCTTTTGGCAGAATGCATCAGCAGGAGTGAGTCGAATGCTGCTGGGCAATAAGTGTGACATCGAAGCCAAGAGAAAGGTGTCTCAGGAGATGGGGGAGAAGGTAATTTGTGTGCGTGATGAGTAGTTTCTAGGGCCGAATGTCAGATTTACCTGCTAACCAAAATATTTTGAATTTTTAATCAAAGCTCGCAAAGGACCATGGGATTCGGTTCTTTGAGACAAGCGCAAAGTCAAGCATCAACGTTGAGGAGGTAAGACCGTACAAACCGAGCACAACAGCACACAACTGCTGAATTTATACGTTACGCTGGATGATGGTCAAGAATTGCACAATGATGCACATGATTTCATGACCTGATGTTGCCTCATTGGTATTGGTCATCATAGTTTTTGTGCGGAAGTGTTGCAATCTCGTCCACAATTTCTCTCTCTCTTTCTGCAGTCTTTCCTTTCTCTGGCTCGAGATATATTAATGAAATCCAGCATGAAACCGGTGAGTTTGCTGTTTTATTCGAAAAAATGTTAGTATATATCGATGAATTCCTCGTACCTTTACATAATTCTCAAATTGCAGCCCCTTATATAATTAATTTGATCAACCCATCCAACTTTCCTGGTATCTGCCGTAATTTCCGGACTATTAAGCGCACCCATATATAAGCCGCACCCACTGAATTTGACTAAGATTTTTATTTTGAACATAAATAAGCCGTACCTGTCTATAAGCCGCAGTTGCCTACATTAAAACTAATGAACTTTACACAGGCTTTAATGAAAGACAGTGTCTGTTACACGACTTGTATCTAAACAGTAGCCTACCAAGAAAGTCATTGTTCACTGTATTGCTCCTGCCTTTCACAACAATTTCTCTCGGGAGTTTTTCTTTTGGCATCGTCGTGCGTTTAAAAATCACCATCGGTGAATCTTTTCTCCCGATGCCGTGCAGCTCGGAACACAGGTGAAGTGCGGTATTTCATGCCCGGTTGTTTTCAGCGTGACGAATGATTCGCATTTCCTGTTTACAGTCCGAGTGAGCGGCAGGTCAAACGTCAGAGGAACCTCATCCATATTTATGATGTGGTGCGGCCCGATTCAGTGGGAGCGCATCTGATTTAATATAAAGAGTTTCATTGGTTCACTTGAACCTGTTCGGCAATTTCATTGGTCTAATGTTATGGGGCTCAGTTTTTTGGCTTGAAGCTTGTGAAACCGGGAAATACCCAGAAAAAATCCATAAATTAGCCGCTTCGTTGTTTAAGCCGCGGGGTTCAAAGCGTGGGGAAAAAAGTAGCGTCTTATAGTCCGGGAAAATACGGTAAATACTTTGTGAATGATAATAGCTTCTGGGATTTTTTACATTTATGCCCAGTGGCCTCTCCAACATTTTTCACTCGAGTGGACACAGAGGTTCAGTTCAGCACCATCACTTCGACGTTTTGCTGTTTTGAGGATCGTTTTGAGAGTAAATGCTGCCAGTGCTCAAATAGACTATAATGAGCATCACAGTTCTGGATGCCTTCCAAAATCACTTGGATGTTAATGTCACTGTGTATACAGAGAATAGTTTTAAGAAAAGCTGCCTGGTGTGATTTCAAACGAAAGTGGTGCTGCTTGTGCAATAAAAGAAATAATGCATTCGACGTGATTTGGCCTGAATAAAACCAAAGGACGACTTCACCTCAAATAGTCAACATACACCGACAAACCACATGAACGTGATCCGCAAGTCATATATAGATTCATGTGTTTAAGCCGTCAAAAGCTGCGAGAACAATTTTCTGTGTCATGAAGTACACAATACATTCAGTTAAATGTTACTCCAATAAAAGTAAGTGTCCATTTAAACTGTTAGTTGATTAAAGGTTGAGTATTTGCCTTCAAATGTATTTGCATATCCGAAGTACTAAGATTTATTATGGCTATAATGTTCCTATTATCATTTTTGTCACAAGACTCTTTGCTTAATCAACACGGTTTATGTGAAAAGACTCTAATGTTGCTCTCAGCACACCAATCTATTAATTAGAATGATATTAATGAGTCAATCGCTGATTGAGATCTAATAAAATGAGTCCAAAAACCTTCAACTACTTTAAAACATCACGCGAATAAGGCCACGAGTGTCATGGCAATTTAGAGAAACGACTGATTTCACCAAATGGAGTTGAGTTCAAAAGTAAGATCTTTGAATGTGAAATGTATTGACGTTAAAGTCTCCAAAAATGGAAATACTTCAGCTATTTATTGACCACCACTGCTCGCCATAGACTATTCATTTCTACTGTAAGAATGAACTCTTGTTATTTAAGATAGATAGAAAGGTATAAGCTCTAGTGGCGATGATTAATGGTGGTGGTGGTAAGAACTGCCCAACAGATCACTCCAAAGTCTCCCATACTCTTGGTGTTCAGCTGGATTGAGATCTGCTGACTGGAAATCCAGAGCACCACCATGTTCATCGTCATCCAACATTAACTTGAACCAGAACCTCTTGTGCACTGTGGGTGTAAAACACCATTTGCTAATAGCACGCTCATCAATCCTAAAATATAGTACTTATAATTCTAAAGGAAATAATTTCTGCCAAATGCCATATTGTCTTGGACAGTCATCCTTAATTTCAGCACCCCCCCGAATGTGGATTGAATCTAAGCACAAGTACATTGCACAAAGCCGATTCAAATAAATACATTTTAAGGAAGATTTTTTTTTTTTTTTGTATTCTTTTCTTTTTCCAGGGCTCATCCGGCCGTGAAGTCAGACTCACCAGCCCCAACCCGGAGAAAAAGACATCCAAGTGTCTTCTGTTGTAAACAAATCACCAACAGACATCATCCAGACCCAGAACACTCCTACAACGCATCAGTATTACACACATAGGAAACGCTAAGTAATGGGACATTGTGAAAACGTTTAAACAAAAGGTACAAAATAACCCAAAAAATAAAATGCCAAATGATAATCCAGGCATAGGTTTTAGTTTTTTTGTAGCTTCGCTGTAACGAGTTCATCACGTTATAATAGCGGGTCATTCTGTAGTCGGGTTCGAGGTATGCAACGTTTTGACATTTTTAACTTTTATATTTCAGCTGGAGTTCAAGTTCAGGTATAAGTACGAACGCTTAGGTAAAACGCTGTGGGAATCTCTCCTCCCAGATACAAGCTTTAGTGGGCTCGATTTTAAATGTTGCACCATTTTGTAAATTTTTTATTTTTTATTTTTTTTTTTTTTTAATCGCCCATAAATTAGGCAAGTCCTGGAATATGACTTAGTGGTGACAAGAATTGTGTTGAAAGCATAATCAGTGATTTCATTCTGACTCACTGGTCTGTGAGTGCACGAGTACAGGGGGTGATGGGTAAAACCTAGAGTAGATTTCTGGGCCGGAAAGCATTTGCCTTCGGCAGCAGCGAAAAGTAAGGTAAAAATTGTTTGCCATTTTGTACAGTCTGTTTCCCTTCCACATATTTTTTTTATAGGTATTTTATTGCTTCTGTTTATAAACAGCATCATTTAATGTTTTTTCTTCTTTCTTTTTTTCCCGCTGCTTCGGAAATGAAATTGCATCACACCACTGTTGACAGGAATTAAGAGCAAAGTCCTTCATGACATGAACTACAGAGAGTGTTAGGAGCAAGTGAGGTCATAGCGAAGTGTCTGTTTAAGAAAGTGAAGTGTTTTATCGTTTTTTGGGTTTTTTTTTTTTTTTTTCTTTTTTTTTTTCCTTTTTCTTTTCTTTCTGCATATAAAAAGTGCATCACTGTGTAGTCTCATTGTAAACCCCCTTCATATTCCCTACACGCTCATTCCTTTCAGAGAACACAATCCTTTCTCGGAAATATATATATAAGCTGCTTTGAATAAAACCGTAAAAAAAAGAAGCAAAGTCAGCAACTCTCAAATCTGAGGACATCCTTTTACATTCCAAAACGATCGCAGTTTTTTCGGATCTCGCACCAGTTATACCATGGTCCACTTTGTATACTGTGACTGTACTGTATGTGGGTTAAAAGCTGTCAATAAAGGTACATTTCTGCTTACTGTATGAGATTAATGGTCATTCGGTAATGTGCAAACACAAGCATGGGCACAGGAATCATTGACTGGTTTGATGAATTTGAAAATTATGTAATTCACATCCTATCACCTTCATGCTCACTTCCTTTTTTTTTTTTTTTTTACTCCAAAATAGCATGTATAGCAATGGACACTGTCCTAAAGCAGCTTTACAGAAATAAAACATTACGAATATACATTTTAGCATCGTAATTGAGTCCCTGTAAAATCTATCCCTAGTAAGCGATCCACTAATGACCGGGAGAAGGAAAACCTCCCTGAGCTGGTATACGGAAGAGACCCTTGAAGGAAACCAGACTCAAACGGGAACCCATTCTCATCTGGGTGACACCGAATGTCCATTTATTATAGTTCCATTGTTGTTATCAGTTCTTCCGTGATTTAAACTTGGAAGCAAAAATGTTCAGGACATTTGCAGCTCTAAGCCATTGTAGCAGAATGTTTTTATTAATTGCAATCCAAATCCATCATCATGGCTCTTCAGGCCCTTAACCTCCATAGTAACCTCATGAAGCTATAGACTTCATGTGGAACCATCATCAGCTGTAGCCAGTGGTCACCAATTGATCATGATCTCCATCCTCCAGCTCCATCCAGAGGGGGGCATCAGGAGGAGTCGAGCAGGTCCGGAAAGTTGAATGGGACAGGATTTTAGAGTGACATTTTAGCACCACCAATTGAGGGAATATCTTTTGGAAGAATGGCAATGAAACTTCCTGTAAAGTTCAACAGATTAGTAAAATCAATGCTCCAAAGGTGGTGCTTCTGGTGGCTCATCATGGTACTACACCTACACTACAAAAAAATTGTATCACGACACCCATATGTAACATCCTATTCCATATTCAGCTGTTGTAATAATTTCTGGCAAGGCATTCCATTAGATTTCGGGAGCATGGATGTGAAGGTTTGCACATGAAAAACGCTTAACTGTTTAAACTGTTTTGGCTGACCTTGCCATATGATGTCCAGCTTTTCTTGAAAAGTCCATCCTTTAAATATCCTTGAAAGTGTATCTACAACCAAATGAATTACTTACTATTACTTACTCCTCTGTCTGGCATTATGGAATAAAAAAGAAAATTAGCAATTAAAGCCACATTAGGGCTGCAACTAATGATTATTTTGGTAATCGATTAATCGGATGATCGTTTTATTTATTCCGATTAATCTATTAATCAGATTTATTTATTTTTTTACTTTTTTAATGTTTTTTTTATTATAATAATATTATACCCTAATTCAGGGTATTTATGTATAAAAGTGTACTTTAATCAGTGCAAAAGCCACTTATTGAGTATTTCTAGGTTTCTAGTGGCTGCTTGTTGAGGAGTGCATGGGGGATTTCTACTTTCAACAATTTTACTCATGCTGGGTTGTTATTGTAAAAAAACAACAACAATTAATTAATGCAACGTGAAGCAATTTGTGTAAATAGACATTTGTATTGTTTTTAATGATAATTACAGATGGCAAGTTGACAACAATGCTTATAAAATGTTATACACCATTTGAAACATTTTATGTTTAAAAAATACACAGACGTTTTGTTCAGTTGTGAAGATATAAGCATCTAGAATATGTAGTTAATTTGTATAATAATTAAATTATATAAATGAAAAATAAATTCAATATACAAATATTCAAAACAAGCATTTGAACGTATTAAAGCCGCAGTAAGTCACGTTTAAAATCATAAGTTAACTGTTGTAGTAGACAAATGCTATAAAAAGAGAATGAAACAGAGAAACACAGAAAGCAAAACGGCTTAAATAAAAAAAAAAGGGAAAAAAAAATGCATTGGTGTACAAATACAGAAGCTTTAGCTAAAAGCCACAACAGTGACTAAAATTTTTATCGTTTACTGCTGCTGTTATTTGCTGCTTTTAGATTTAGCGTTTGTTTTCCTGAAGTTAGCAAACAAACAGTTTACACAATAGGGCTTCATTAAACTATGATGATGAGGAAATACAATTTTTACTCACCGTGCTGACGTTCGCCATCATCCTTGACCCCAGTGTGTTTTCTTTTCATGGCTCATGCATCAGTGTGGTACTTCCATTCCAACTTCGTCCAACGCCGCTTTGCATAACTTTCAGGTGACAGTCTTCTTTGTTGCGTTTAATATAAAACGCTCTTATTGTCTTGGATGACTTGGGACGCACACTTTTTCCTGCTGCGGACGGACCTTGTACTCTCTGCCATTTCGCAAGTGGCTTTGTTATCTTGCCATCCTACCAACCCGTAACTTGAGCAGCCCAACTATTAGATAACGGCATTCGTTGACAACTAATTTCATTATCGATTTTAATGATTAGTTGTTTTAGCCCTAATCCATATGCATACAGTTATGTTCAAAATAATAGCAGTGCAATGTGACTAACCAGAA
>JAAIIK010000164.1:713865-733313 GCA_014706435.1 Silurus glanis
ATTGTTGTTGTTATTATTATTATTATTATTATTATTATTATTATTATTATTATCATCATCATCATCATCATTATTGTACCACACACAACGATAATCTATTAAAAAACTAATATTCCACAGAAACATTTCCAGTATAATCCATCTTTGGTATAAAGTCAAACAGTGGAATCCTCAATAAAATACATACCAACCAATACGCAAACATAGGGCCAGTTTAGAAAATCCACTAACTTTCTTTCGGCTTCTCCCATTAGGGGTCGCCACAGCGGACCATCCGCACGTTTGATTTGGCACATGTTTTTACGCTGGATGCCCTTCCTAACGCGACCCTCCCCATTTATCCGGGCTTGGGACCGGCACTAAGAGTGGCTGGGGTTGGTTCCCTGAAAATCCAATGAAATGCGAAAAACACAGACACCCTGAAGGAAACCAACACACACACACTTTAGAGTAAAAAAAAAAAGTTTTAAACAACCCAAAATATACCCATAATATGTTTTATATTTTATATTGGCCAAGGTAGCGACATTTAGCTTGGATGAAAGATTCTCAGTCAGCCTCATGAGCTAGTCACCTAGAATGGTTTTCCAACACTTTTGGAAGGAGTTCCAAGAGGCGTTGAGTGCTTGTTTGCTGCTTTTCCTTCACTCTCCAGGCCAACTTAAACCAAACCATTTCAACTGGATTTGGATTGGGTGATTGTTGAGGCCAGGTCATCAGTGATGCACTCCATCACTTATCATCTTGGACAAATAGCTATAACATAAACTAGAGGTGTGTTTGGGGTCATTGTACTGTTGGAAAACAAATCACCACTGCAAAAGTGCAAAACAGATGGGCTGGCATATCGCTGGTTGTATACTGTATACATTTATATATAAATATATATTGAAGGTACTGTCTTTTTCTTTTTCTAGAATTTTATATATATTCTAGGAAATTTATGCGAAGTGATGATACAAGTATGATGAGAGCTGCAGTGTTTTACACTATTTTGCTTTCCACTATGTTACAACATGGCCATGCATAACTCTTATACAGTACATGAAAAGGAATAATTACTACCGTTCTTTATTCCTGTGTATTTGTCCCACTTAATGTTTGATGATTTCAGATCACCAAAGAACAATTCTAATTGACAAAAGCCTATATTGAAACAATCATTTATTAAAGATATTTTCCGCCAAGACACAGGCTTGATTAGAATGATGTTTCTAATGCCCTGGTATTCAGGGAGATTTTATCTCCAAATGGAGAACATGTGGAAACAGTGGTTAAGCTTCCTGGAAGTGACTGGCTTAGGAGTGCATTATTAACTGAATAATCTTGTAGGTCACAAAAAAACCCCTGACAAACATGTAAGGAACTGTATGCTTTGCTAGGCTTTGATAAGGTTACACTTATCAGTGACAGTGCAAAAATCTTTTTCATGGAAGGCTTACAAAAGTGAAAACTCCATGTTATCCAAGATGAACATAAAGACATGTGCCCCAAAACACCTTCCTGGTTCTCAAGCCTTTTGAGATAATGTTCTTTGGACTGATGAGTGAAATTTTATGGAAGACTAGCAATTGGCATAAAGCTAGTGCAAGATTCCACACTACAAACGTCATATAGACTGTCAAACATGGTGGTGCACCTAGAAAATAAACACATTCTTTTCTTACTAATTCAGAAGAAGCAAAATTAAGGATGTGGAGTGGCTCAGTCAGAGTGCTGAACCCTATTGAGATGTCTTGGCAGAACTTTAAACAGGCAGTTTATGCTCCAGTGTGAAAGAATGAAAGCAATTCTGCAAAGAAAAGTGGGCTAGCATTCTTCCACAGTGATGGGAAAGACTGAGCTCCAGTAATTGGACACATTTGGATGCAATTGTTAATGCTAAAAGGGGTCACAACCAGTAGTTCCACTGTTCTAGGTATTGCAAAAGCTTTTTCCTTCAATACATAAAAGAATCATTTCAAGACTATATTTTGTTTTCGTGGAAATGGATCTTTTTGCTTGAGGATCTGAAACCAATACAAATATGCAAAAATTGAGAAAATCTGGAGGGGACAAAGTTTTTTTTTATGGCACTGTATTTAAAAGTGAGGAAGTAAAACCATTTACAGTTTCTTTAGAAAAAGTACTTCTGTAAATGTTCTGATGTAATTGACATGCAATTACAAATATTTCAACCCCTGCACTCCAGGTTGTGGCTTCTGGAATAGTAGGAGTGATATCTTGGAGAAGACCCTTCACGCTGGTGGTATGTTTGTTTCTCATGTAGCAGGAGCTCCCTTGTGCTTGTTGGCTTGTGGTAAGAGGGAATTTAAAAAAAAATGTGTTTCATGCAGGTATCACTGTTCATGCTGCTGTCTGCCGTGTGTGTGATTCTCAGCCTGGCTGGATCCATGCTGTCCTGTCAAAATGCACAGATGGTCAAATCGTACCTCACCTGCCAGGTAAACTGCCCACATTATTTCCTTTTTCTTCTATTCTCCTCTCTCTCTCCTCCCCTCTACGCATACTTCCTCTTATGTTTGCTCATTATAGGTGGAGCATGGTCTATGTGTATGTTGTGACCCGAAACAGACTTGCTCTTTGATGGAGGATGAGACTTTAGTGCTCTACCTGCATGCTGACTGCCATTCAGTACGGCATCAACTCAAGGTATTTTCATTTCCTTTCCACTTTGTAGATAGAAGCAGTTATGGTTAGAGTGAGGGAGTGGTATTGGTTTATGTTTCTCGAAAGATTTCTATCAGTTGTACGTAATTGTGCACCATTATACACACACTGGCATGCAGAAATGCTACAGATGTATTGCTTCATTATCTAAGGCTAGCAGGCCCAAAGGGTATACCTAGTCATAACACCTAAAGTTCACAGTCTAATGGCTGAGTAAGTTTTGAGCCTGCAACACATCAGGTCTTAAGGAGGAAATGGCTGAAAAAGCACAAGCTGCATTTTCAGCTCCAGATGCTACACTTAGAATTATAATGATATATTAAACTGAAAAATGAGGAGGAGGGGGAGGAGTTTTCGCATTTTTTAACACACAAAAAAATATCACTTACAAAGGTTGCCAGATTTTATAATAATCCAGCTCTACATCTAAGAAGAGACACAGAGATCCGAATCTTGCCCGAAAAGGGCCTTCCTTTTTCCAGTTCCTATATTTTTGAGAGCTAGATTCTGACAATCTGATTTTTTTTTCTAGAGGCCTTCACTAGGTCACATTTTTGTTCTCAGCTTTACATGAGAACATGCTTTTGTGACTAATAGATATTATCCACTCCATAATGTCCCTTTCCTTATCCCAATCTTTGCGGCATAATTTACATTTGATGGTTGCATCATCTAGCTCAGGGGTCACCAACATGGTGCCCGCGGGCACCAGGTAACCCGCAAGGACCACATGAGTAGCCCGCAGGACCTTTCTAAAAATAGCTGTTTTCTACTTTGTTAAATCATTGTTGATAATTATTATGAGAAATCATTAACATGATCAGTGTCTTCACATAGATGAATATCATTAATTATTAATAATAACATATAATAAAGGGTAAATTGAGCAAATTTGTTATTTCAGATCAAACTGAAAACTGTGTGTATCAAACTGGTAGCCCTTCACATTAATCGGTACCCAGGAAGTAGCTCTCAGTTTCAAAAAGGTTGGTGACCCCTGATCTAGCTCAATTTGGGATGAATATTGTAACCCTAGCAATTACCTATAACCATATTAACTATTGCTGTTCCTCCACAATCCTGCATCTGTGGAATTCTATGAGGTGTCTATCAGATGAAGTAATCAACCGATAGATCTAAATGGAGACATAATTTGGACAAAAGAATTGGGATACCTGACTTTTCTAGTCATGTGTGGTTCATTCCCAAACTGTTAAAACAAAGTTGGAGACATACAGTCAGATAGGACTTTGAATACAGTAGCATTACAAACCTGTTCCAGCATGACAATGCCCTGTGTACAAAGCCAGCTCCATGAAGATATGCTTTACATGGGTTGGAATCATGAGTGGCCCGCTATAGAATTCTGACAATGACTAGACCACAGGTCTCCATATCCTACATCAGTACCAGACTGCTACTAACACCCTTGTGACTGAAAGAGCACAAATCGCATTCCCAGAAGAGTGGAGGTTATTATAACAGCAGAGGGGAACTAAGGGTGGGATGCTCAGAAAGACATTCAAATCTTATACCGACGTGTCCACAAAACTTTGTTAATATAGTGTATTAATAATGAGGTTTATCATAAACAGTTGTTTATACATGCCAATACCTATGCATTATGTATCTGAGTGTGTATTTGTTTGTAGGACCTGCTGTTTAGTGCCTGTGGGCTTAGTATACTCTCAACCATCATTTGCACTTTGTCAACCGTCACCTGTAGCATCCATATTTTTTCTCTCGACTTGCTTCATTTGGTGAGTATGAGGCAGGATTACAAAGACGTTTTGCTACAACTTAAAAAAAAACTTTACATTATGATGTGGGCCAAAATGTATTTGTACACTAAAAAGCATTTAACTGCACACTCTGTCCTTGTTCCTCTGTGTCTCTGTAGCTGGCTCCTCACCGAACCCGCTCGGTTAACCCAGAATGCACCACTCCTCAGGATGCCTTTCTCACTAACATGATGGACTTCGAAGAGTTTGTCCCTCCCATCCCTCCACCTCCTTACTACCCCCCTGAATATACCTGCAGCTCTGAGACTGATGCTCAGAGGTGAGACACACACACGCACGCACGCACGCACGCACGCACGCACGCACGCACACACACACACTGCATACACTGCATACTGATGCGCTGTATGGTTAAATGCAATTTCCAACGAAATCAAACATAATTTCCTCTAAGTACATCGTATTATAAACAGTGGTGTGAAACAGTCAGTGCAGGCTTTAATTGTTCTTTATTAATTGTATATGTAACTCCTGGCACTGTGACATGTATGGCAGTATATTTGCTCTGTAAATAGTTATAAAATAATTGCTAATGAGAACAATTACTGCTTTAGTGTGCCACAGTCTCCTGTTCAAACCTGATATGGTTTTCTGTCTGTGTGGAGCTTTGCATGTACCTGATGAGTAGGCTCGTGATTTATCAGGAACGAATGTCTATACAGTTGATCGTGAGCCAAAAGCTCAAGCTATGGCAGCGACCTTTTCACACTTTTTCATTCGTTTTTTGCCATAGACACCTTATCTTCTCCTGATATAGAATGGCGCTTAATACACCGTTGTTGTACAAGGTGTGCTACACTGGTCTGGTTCCTCCCGAGTTTTCTTTCTTCCTCATATCATCTAGGGAGGTTTTTTTCTCACCACCATCATCTTTTGCTTGCTAGTTAGAGATAAAATCTAATAAAAACGTTCTTGCAATCTGCTTCTCTTATCATATACACTGTTAAAAGTGCCACAGAAATAAAATGGAATTGAAATTGGTCTCGTTTTCTTTATCACAAATCCCAATACATACATCCTGTTTCACAAGCACGCGCATGTTTCTGTGTCTCTGCAGTATCACATATAATGGCTCAATGGAGAGTCCCGTGCCTCTCTACCCTACAGATTGTCCTCCTCCATATGAAGCAGTAATGGGGCAAAGAGACCCCAGCCAGGTATGTACATGCAAGGAGAATATCGAACTTAATAATATGTATATGTGGTGTGTTCATTTGCTTTGTCTGTCTGTAGCCAACTAATGGTGGTGAACCTTCTGCTGAGAGAGGAACTTCTGTGGCTTTCAGTGGTGAAGGTAATCAATTTTGTGTTATTTCTATGTATGTAGTGCCACAATGTATTGTCTGTACATTTCCTTCTTCTATCCCTCTCTCTCTCTCTCTCTCGCTCTCTCTCTTTGACACTCTCTGTCTTTCCTTCAGTGTCAGGTGACAGCGGCTCTCTGCTAATGTCTGAGATTGTAGACATCCCCGATGACAGCTCTCCATCAGAGGATTCGTGTGTGCTGGAGGTGGCGTTTTCAGTGCGGGCACGGGGACGAGGTGTCAGCGAGGGAGGGGAGGGCTTTGACTACCACATCCCACAACCACCTTCAGCTCGCTGCTGCTTCAGAGGCGAAAGGTCTAATTCCTGCTCCTCTCCCAGCACCTACAACACCTCCACCTTTAGGTAAAAAGTACTGGTGATAATAGTTTATTAATCTATGAATCATATGTCAGTAGTGTATAAATGTGTTCTGGAAAACAACAGAAGAAAAGTTAAGAAAAAGTACAAATATTTGGAAATGTTTTTATTAGGCCTTGACTTTGCATCTGCCTGCAAAAATTGGGATGGTTATGGGGTCATAGCAGAGATGGATGGAAGTGCTAGGTGAAGAAAGTTTCATTCAATAAACAAATCAATGCAAACTAATCCAAAACAGATAGCAGAATCAAAAATGTGGAACAGGCCACGGTCAGGCGATTAGCAAACAACAATACTAGGGCATAAACAGGAACAAGAAACGAGAAACAAAAAGTCATCGAGAAACCAGAAAAACTTGAAACATGAAACGAAATGGT
This sequence comes from Silurus glanis, assembly GCA_014706435.1. Classification (NCBI taxonomy): domain Eukaryota; kingdom Metazoa; phylum Chordata; class Actinopteri; order Siluriformes; family Siluridae; genus Silurus; species Silurus glanis. The sequence continues at coordinate 720,398 of JAAIIK010000164.1, forward strand.
TTGTTGTGTTTCCCTGACCCTAACCCTAGTTAAACTGCATGCGCTACTATAGAGAAGCATTTCTACACAAACTAATAAAGACGGAAGTAGGAACAGCTGTGAACGGGAAAACAAGTGAAGACAAGGACCAGTGATGAGACAGAGGTGGAGACATTAATAAACACATGTTGCAAAGAATACAAGGACAGGAATGAAGAAATGGACCAGTGCTGCAAGCTGGCTCACTTTTAGCTAGCTGGTATGTAGCACTCTGTTTAAGGAGGGAAGAATTCCTGACATAATTACTGACCTTAAAAGTAAAACATTAATATCATGATCTTTAGCCAGTGGAAAAAAATCACTAAAATGTGCAGATAGTGAACAGTTGAGTGACATGTTGATGATGGGTTTGAATGCCACGAGTGATTTTTACCTCAAGTGATAAGACAGAAACTGATGTGGATAATGCTGATAATTGAAGTGATTAGTTTGCTGTTGTAAATTTACAATTTTACATGGATTAAACAGGAATGTTTTCTTCTATATACACTAGAGAATATACAAAAGGAAGGCATCCCTGGGTCCCCATACATACACTATTGCTACATCACTGTTTAACAATTTCTTATTGGCTATGTGTAATTGAAACTTTATCTCTATAAGTCATTGCTGCCACCGTGTCATTCAGCACCACCGTACACCATCAATTTTAGCAGTCCATGCATTTTTCTACTCATGCATTATAAAACTTTTTGCATCGCTGCATTTTTTAGATAAAATACTGATGTGCATAATCTAAATCCTTTACATACAACCGCCTGGTGAATGGAGCTTCTTTGTGGCAAATACTTCTGCATATTTTACATGCTAATTAATTAAATGTTACAATAGGAATGATCACATCAGGAAATCAACTACCATTATTTAGTAAAGGAAATGTAAAGCAATAAGAAAGAAAAATGTACAGACAAAATGTAATTAGAATTCTTCTATCCCATTTATAGGTCTCCAGTAATGCGACGCCAGGCCCTGCTTGCCTATAGTTGTTCTCAGTTAGAGATGCTTGGTGGTGCTGCCTTCACACGCTCCTCTGTCCCGGAAATCCTGGTGTGTCCTTGTTCTTCATCTCGACGCGACTCTTCCTCTGACGCAACCAATCCACGAGCTATGCCCTCCTCAGGTGTAACTCGAGATCACCTGTGTGGTGTGTCTCCCGGGCTCCACCCGGTCCCTTGTGTCCATTGGCGATGTGGCCGGGACATTAGGGAGAGTGAAGCCCCACTTCCTTTTATGAGGTCCCACAGTGACCCGGGACTGAGCTCTTCCACTGATACAGGTGTGTGAGCGCTACATTTTATTTTGGGGTTATAGCAGACAAAAGGTTGCTAGTGAATGTTTGTGTGTGCATCTGAGGCCGTTTGATTTTAGCTCCGTTCGTACAGAATGTGGATGGGATAATGCTCAGCAGCATGTGTAGCGAGGAGAAATTATAAAATCAGTTCATATTAATTGCATTGAATGCAGCTCCACAGTTCTACAGTATAGCAATGCAACTGTATTTTATGACATGAAAACATGTCAATCATATATCACACTCATATGTGGATCCTCCCCAAACTGTTGCTACAAAGTTGAAAGCCCTGACATCAACCCAATTGAACACCTTTGGTATAAACTTGAATGGCCAGTGCACAGTGGGCATCCTCAACCTCACATCAGACATCACCATCCTAACTAATGCTCTTGTGACTGAATGGCCACAAATCCCTACAGCCACACTCTCAGTAATCTAGTGGAAAGTGTTCCTAGAAGCGTGGAGTTGAACAGCAAGGTGTGACTTTAAATCTTTTTTAAAAAACACATATGGGTGTGATGGTCACTATAGTTGGAGTTGTATGTTAAATCTTTCCATTAACATTTCTATTTCTCATTACCAAACTAAACAAGAAGTTTAGAAGTTTGTGTAATTTCATGATATCTCCAAATATTCTTCAGGCATCAGTAATCAGTGGTTAAATCATACTGAGTAGTACTAGGGGTGGCAGGAGATTGTTAATTGTTATAGTGATACCGGCCTTTGTTGTACCTCACAAAAACTGCAATATTCAAATAAACATTCACTTACTGTTTTTTTTATGTATGTTCCAATTTGCAATGTGTCATAGAGCTTTAATTTATTATATATCCACATATCCTTTTTGCAGGTGGCTTTACAGGCTCTGTAGGCAGCAAAGGAGTTGGTGAGGGTGGATCTCATACCTCATCAGACACAGGTAAGACTTCCTGATGACTGATATTCAAAGGAAATGTCTGAAAACCAATAAGTACACTGTACAGACAAACATTTTTAGATAGCTGATCATAAGTTTCGTATTCTGACCATTTGCTTTTTGGCCATCCCATTCCACATTTTGCCCCCATTTGCTGTTTCAACAACCTCCACTCTTTTTGGATAATGTTGCACTAGAGTGTGGAGATTTGTGCTCATTTAGCCTCAAGGAAGTTTGTTTTTCCATCTCATTGCAAATAGTAATAATATTTAGGTTTTAACTTTAAAGTATAAACTGGATCATGGCTCGTGTAAAAGGGGAGAGTTGAGTACAATTAGTTTATATTCTCTGAACCTGAGGGAAAAGGTCTTATCAGAAAAGGTTCTCTTTTAAGAACTATTTACTAAAAGGTTCTCCGGGGGAACCTAAAATGGTTCTGAAATACTTTGCCATAGATTTTGTAAAACTTGCCAAAGTTGTTCTTCAATAATTGGAGATTTCTTTCTGAACTTGTGATCCAGTTCATCCTATAGCAGTTAAATAGGATTTAGATGCAGTGACTGGGAAGGCCGTTCCATGATAGATAACACTCCAGCCGACTGTTTGCTGTCTAAATAATGATTACAGAACTTGGACGTATGCTTCGGGGTCATGTTGTATGGTGAAGTCACAGAGTGACAGTCCTGACGGAATTGCATGGCGTGTCTCTTTTAGAAGCCATAAAAGTCTTTTCCTAATTGTAAAAGTGTTTTCAAACTTTTGACAGATACTGTAAGAACATTCAGCATCACATGGAGGATGCTGCATCAAGTTTACCTGAGAAATGCTACTGTGCTATTAAAAAAAATATATATATCAAATGGCTATAAAACATAAATAAAAGCATAAGAAAATGAGTTGGTGCAAATATGAGTCAAATGCAAAATTGCCCTATGTACTGTATACCTATGTGCGGAAGCAGCAGGATTAAAATAAATGCTTCAATTTATTTTAATCAAAGTATTATTTAACCGGGCACAAAAAAAGTTTTGATCTCAAATTTTGGAATTCCTGTTTTGCTGCAGGCCGATTGTCGGCTTGTCTACTGCTGCAGAAATCTCCTCTGGTGTCCACTGGCACCCTGCCCAGGAAGGGAAGCCTGAAGGCTACCACAGAGCAACTACCCTCCAAACAGCCTCTGACCAGCTCTCTACGCATCCACAAAGGCTGCACTCAATCTTTGGGAGACCTCAAGGTTATTATTATTACTTTTTTTTTACAAACTAGCATTGTGTTGCATATGTATTAATTTTTTTCTATCTTTATTGTTTGGCTTTTGTTTTAAAATGAAGAAAATTTAATATTCTTTGTCCTGCAAAAAAATATGCAAAAACTAGGAAACCAGAACCAAGAACTAAAACACTAAATACAACGAAACATTGACATAGACCTGACTTTGAACATGAGCAAGACAAGCATGAACTGACAACATAGGAAGACAACAAAAATGAAAGACGAAGTTCGCAATGACACAAGTGACAATATATACACACAAGTACTAATTACTGTAAATGTGAATCAGGTACAAAAAGTCATGTGACATTTGGCAGTTGCTCTTATGCAGAGTAACTTACAATTGTCTAATTTATACAACTTAGGGGCCTTGCTCAAGGGACCAGCAGTGGCAGAATGCCAACATCTTAACCACTGAGCTGCCATTTCTTGACTGACATTGAGTGGGTTGTGGGTAAAGAAGATCTCGTTCATCATTATACTGATATTAGTATTGCATGACCGTTTTTTTTTTTTTTTTTACTAGTAATTACTGCAAATTACATTTCCATCTGCAATGCCTTTTTGGACTACCTGGTTAACAGCAGAAATAAATCATTGCAAAAACTGTGCAAAATTATAAATCTGTGTATCCTATTACACTCTTTAATGACATACCAATTTGCACGCAACGCTGAAGGCGCGGTGCCAAAGCTAAAAAGAGTTGGTTCTCTGAAGCATGAATGCTCATGTCTATTAACAGAGCTGCCTTGTAGGTCAATGGATAGTAATGTGCAGCTCTTTGGCCAATCACAAGTCATGGAATTCACTATGCTATTGTCCAGGAATTTCAATTGAATTGAATTGAATTGAATTCATTTTGATTTGTATAGCGCTTTTAACAATGAACATTTTCCCTGTGAACATCTTCTGGTGTCAGCAGAAAAGCGCAGAAAGAAGTCAAATATCTCAGATTTCCGAAATACATCTTCTCTATATGCAGGTGACAAGAGTGCTGGTGCAGCGCTTGCTACAGAGGTCCAAGCGAAATCTAGCCCTTGCCTCAGAGCATACTGGGAACTGTGGTCAGAGACCCAAAAGGAGAGTGGCAGGAGAGGGAAACCTCCCGTTCGATCAGGTAAGAAGATTACAGAATTTTGAGGAGAGAGTAATGTAATAATGGTAAGCTAGCTACATTATCTGAATCTGTATAGTAATTAATGTAGAACATTAATGTGGTGTGAAGCAGGTGGTGGAGTTACTGCATCAGTAGTTGAAAGAGGCTTTGTTCATGTACAGCTGAATGGGAAGCTGCCACCAAATGTTTCCTTTTCCCCTGTAACCTACTACTTTCAGCTTTCATCATTAGGTGTGATGTGTGAAGTTTCAAGGCAGCTATTCCCCTCCTAATGAAATAGTCAATCTCCATACTAGTGCTATTTGATTCAGCTATAACAGGGGTTTTTCAAACCTTTACAAACATTGGACATTTTTCCCAGAACATTCTTGCAACCTGGTGGCACGGCCTGGTACAGGGTCGAGACCTGATGGCCTCTGAGATATTACTTTTAGTCCAGGTTAGCCAGGTTAGTCCAGGTTAGCCAGTAACACGAAAAACCCGAAATATTAAGAAAGACAATTAATAGTGTTTGTCTAAACAAGTAACAAGCAACTGTACATTACGGGTAAAGCGGTTTGTTAGTCAAACACACAAAAGACAAGTGGAAGCAGATGCAAATGCAGTCTAACAGCTTTAATGAATAAAAGGCAGACAAATCCAAAACAAATATTAAAAACCTGGTCCAAAAAAAACAGGCCGAAACCAGGGCAAAAACAAGACCCAAAACAGAGGCAGAAACAAAGTACAATTCGGGAAACAAACGGTTTGATAAATATAATGAAACACAAGTAACAAAGAGCTTAATAATTTGCATCATATTTGTGAATGTCCTTTTTATGGTACGTGTCTAATTAAGCACTCAATCTATATTAAATTCAATTCAGCTTTATTTGTATAGTGCTTTTAACAATGGACATTTCCCTTGTCCCAGAGAATCCAGAAATAGGTGTTTTTGTTCTGACCATTAGCGTACTTCTAAACTAGGTCCAAATTTGAGTTTGAGTTTTCAGTTTCAGAGTACATTCTCATTGTACGTTTTTTGCTCCTTTCTTTAAAATCTTCAATATTTTTTAGCCCAAATGTAATTCCATACACTCTGAAGTCAAATAAATGTACGGCAATGTGTGTAGGTCTTGCGCACCTCTTGGGGTGCCAGCAGAGGGCAGCAATACCAGCAGCGTTCGCTTCACCATCGCCGTGGGCACCACCATTCTCACAGCGAGGGCCATCCTGTCATCCTTCACACTGATCCTGACCCTGCGAGAACAGAGGGCATCCACCTGCGCAGCTGCGGCGACCTGAGCTCTATGTCAGCCATGTCATTGCACAGGCTCCAGCCACACGTCCATACATCATCTGGAGCGCTGCAATTCGACTCGACTCTTTGAGCGAAAGCAGGGCTTGTGTAAAGCAGTGGAGATGAGAGGCTGTTTGCCAAGAGAGAGGGAAAACCAACATCTTGATTATTTGACAGTCAGTGGGACAGACGTGAGATGTCATCGTGAATAAGATGTAACATCATTCTTGACTTTTGTTCATTCGGATAAGTTGGAAAGCTGCAGAAATCTGTGATATCCTCTCACAGATCCTGAGAAAACATCTGAGAAATGCTTTGAAGGAATCTTTTGGGACATCTTTTGGGAAAACCCTCTGAGAGAAATGCTGACTGATCCCTTTATAAAATATGGACCCATGGCTGCCAGTGCCTCGACATCACGGTGGTGTTCTGAACTCAAAGGACAGTGTGAGGAAGTGATATATCTCTCACAGTGCTTCCAGTCACTACACACAAAACAGCTTCCATTAGTAAAAAAAATAAATAAATAAATTCCACACTGTTTATATGCATATCTATGGTTGGTTTGGGTAAAAGCACTGAGCTCTTTGTGTGGGTTTTATAGTCTGTTCTGGACCTCTGCAGATCGAGCTAAAAGATTGTGAAATCTCAAAGGGCCATCACACTGTATGAAGCAATGCCTGTATGAGACATTTGTTTTGGTTTGGTATTTAGTTTCGACTCTTCATCTAGATAACGTCACAATGTAGAGCTCTGACATTTATTCCCATCACTGAGTCCCTAAAAAACACTAAACAATGCAGCATAAAGCAAATCTCCAATTTGATCTCCAATTAACACACACACACACACATACTCCCAGTACACCCTCATCACTCCCAATCTATATATCATTCCATTTATGAGCTACGATTAAATTGCACTTTATTTGCGTCAGTGCATGCTTAAAAAAAAAAAAAAAAAAAAAAAAAATTAAGAAGTAACATGATGTAATGGATTAATTGATTATTTGCATATTTTTCTTTGTTGGAATTGGATTCTTGAAACTGTGCAACATTTGCTTGTTTATTTAATTAATTAATTAATTTATTTTATTTGCATGTGAGAGTTTTTCTTGTTTTTATTTCTTTGACACACAAAAAAAAAAAAACGTGTGAACTATGTGTCAGCATGATTAAGGAATGCTGCTGATAAGCAGAATCTCTGGCAATAAAAGGATAAACATCTAATGCACAGTGCATAGCTACAGAATAAACTAAAATAAGGATTAGGGGCACTTATTATAAAAATCAAATGTGTTTTCTTGATGTTGAAATTCGGTTTATGATGAGTTTAAAGTGTTAATTATGCTTCGAATGAGTCCTCTAAACACGTTTTTCTTAGTGAATACAAGTTACATTACATGAGGGCCCACTAGAAATTTCAAGGAAAAAATGGCTATATATGGACATATAAGTTTGCCATTGTGCTGATTAGCCACTTTTACATAGTTAATAATGATTGAAATGAAGGTATAACAGTTAGATATTTCGATTTTTTGTTTTTAAATATTAGGTAATAAAGTTTTCCTCATAGCATAGACATTTTTAATTATTTGTTCATGAAGAGCATGAAGGTGCTATTTCTAAAATCGATGTTGACCTCAGACCTCCAAGGAGTCTTAACAAATTTGGACCAGCCCATTAAAGTAATATATGTCCCAGAGGATATGGTTGTTCTGAATGGACTTGGTAAGAGAAGTCAATAAAAACGTAATAATAGCAGCCTTGGAATGCAACCCATTTTTCTCAGCCGAGCCTGATCATTAGTGTCAATTAAGTTTATTTAAGAATAAAAATGCCTCATGCCAGTGTAGGATCTTTTATTAAGGGGCAAAACTGGAGAACTAGATCAAGTGCTGTGAACAACCTGTTTATTAATGTACAGAACTTGAACTCTCTAAAGCACTGAAAACAACTTGAAAAAGGAGCTTAAAGTTCTACCTCCTGCTTTGCACTCTTGAGGTAATATTATGAGGGAGTTAAAAATGTATGGTCTTATAATACAGCCTGCACACACTGTCTGTACGGGGACATTAAACTGGGAATATGGCAACTTTAATAATCAAAAAGTGAGCAAACGTAATGAACTTTTAATGCAAGTTTTAAATGTATTAAAGCATATTAAATAAAATGCATAGTCAACAGAACCATGCTTGTGAGATGTATTGCTTTATAATCTTGAAGTGTTTCCATCCTAAGTATCTAGGAAAAGGGTTTGTTTTTGTTTATATTTTGCTTTAAGGCAAGCACTGTACAGCAAAAGGATCGCACCCAGAATAGGATCTGCATACTTTATCTACAGAAGTCATTTTGCATTTGATCATTTCACATCACAACGCTGGATCTGTGGTTCCTAAGTTGCATGCACAGCACCGTCCCCAGGTTTTTTTTTTAGCATTCCTATAGGTAGATATCAGTGCATCCCAATATTAAAGACAATGCTTTAAGGTTTAAACAAAATGTTCATCTCTGGACAAAATGTATTCAGAAATCTTGGAAAATTGGCAAAAGTGACAAATGAAGAACACTTATCAGGGACATGATAAGAGTCCTCTGAACCAAGAATCCTATGGCAACATTAAGGGAGCTGCAGGATTAAATCTGTTGTACTTCTCAGTCCCAAAATAAGAGGGATACACACTACAGCACAGTGAATTTTCTTATTTGCATATCCCCTTGACCGTTAAACCTCTGACATTCCGATTAGTAACCAAGAGCCTTAACCACTAAGCCACCATTTCCCTAATGGGTAGGGTGGCTAAACATCCAAGCTCACTTAAATCAACCTAAAAAATATGGGGAAATTATAGGTACCCGTCTAGAATCTGTAATATTATTAATAGTTATAATGGAAAGTGTATTACTTTGAATGAAAGTTTTGGGTGTCTATAATATGGGAATGTTATGTCTAGTGAATACCATTAAAAACCAACATAACAATTAGACATTCCCAGGCCTCATTATGAAATGTATTCAGAAATTCCCGACCCATCATATCCTGTGGTTGGGTCACAGATTGCAGATCACAGGTCAGTGGAGGTCCATGATTGGGTTTTGGATTGTTTCCTCTAGTGCTGTTTTGACTTTTGATTGCTCTGCCTGACACACTTCCAGATCTCTTTGTTTTATCATGATCCCAGCCCAACTTGTTAGGTTTTATAGCCTGTCAGAATTCCAGTGTGTTCGTGAACTGTGCTATAGTATGTGCTTCTTCAGCAAGCAGGACTTGCTGAACCAACAGACTTGCTTTGTAATAATGTAGTTATTATTAGGCAAAATGCTGAGCCTGAAAAAAAGGCTGTGCAATAGCATATATGCCGTATACCCAATCATTTGTCTCTCTGCCAACTCTACATGTTCCCCAGCTGCTTAATGTGATAGTAAATAATCCTGATCCTGTGGTTAATCAGGATCTTAACCTCAGGACATACCTGATTCATCCAGATGCTCTGCTTTTGCTAGTAGCTTCTGCATATCTGATGCTCCTTTAATTGCTGTGGATAATCCCAGATGGATACCCTCAAGATCTGCACCTCTCAAAAAGACTATATGTCTATAGCTCAGCCTTGTTTCAATGAATTCTTTTCTGAGTCTGGAGATTTGTACCCTAGAACCGCTACAGCAATCATCAGCACACTTCTGAGATTATCCCAGGACATTTATGCACAATTTGCTCCTACTAGACATCAGTTCAGCACAATGCATCTTCTAAGGATGTATAGTTTAATAATCTATAATCTCACATAAATCCAGAAAAATCAGATCACGCTTTACGCAAATTTAAACAATCGATCTTAAAGCGCAAAGCACACGTTAAATAATACAGTGTAAGGATCCAGTGGTAGGGGATTTCACTAGTAGAATACCTATGAAGTAAAATACAGTGTAGAAAACCCGATCTATTTTAATTTAGATGTTTGTGTTATGACGTGAGTCAATGTAAAGACATTTATGTTCTTAAAAAATTAGTTTTAATTTGTATATCTTCAAATATGACCTTTCTTTTATATGTCTGTAATGTATATAAACATATTACAAAATACACCACTTTTCAAATATAATATCAGTTTTTCTGAGACTACTGGTGAATTTTTTAAAAACAAAGCAATGTTAAGCAAACGCTCTCTTTGGTGACTTTGTTAATAGTGACTATATAGTGGCTTTATTTTAATTATAGAAACATTTAATGTTACTATTTATAAAGGACTTTTTTTTACAGCACTGTACACATATAGATTTGTTTGGACAAAGTAAATCTCCATACCATTACATTACCTACACTGTTGCACATAAACAAAAAGATCATGCATGTGTCTCTCAAAAACCATAAAAAAATAGGTGTTTCCAGACTTTTGACAGACACATTATTATTGCCTAAAACTAGTTTTAGTTTTTTTATGGATTTTGAGAGGCACATGCTATTTTTGTTTATATGCAACAATGTAGGTAAAGTATAAAGATTTACCAAACAAGTCTATAAGTCTACAGATGTTTCACTTTATATTCATTTAAAAATCCTCTCTTAGCATGAATAACAGCTTAACACACTCTTGGTATCCGGACAGTTTGTTTCTCCAAACCTTCAGCTAAAATATTTTGCCATTCCTCTTTTAAAACTTGCCAGAGGTGCTCTTCACTAGTTGTAGATTTCTTTCTGACCCTGCAATCCAGTTCATCCCAGAGCAGTTCAATAAGATTTAGGTGTGATGACTAGTCAGGCCATTCCATACATCTCATCTACATGTATATAATGAGTATAGCATATTCACCAAATATAAACAGAAACCTGTGAAATTGAACATCATCACATGTATCTCATACAAATCCTGTTGTTCTTGCCTAAGGTGACAGTTTGATGAAAATTAATATTGTTAAATGAACTAATTTGTTGCATATAAACAAAACACTCATGTAACTAAGTAAGCATACATCTATCATCAATAAAGAGATACTGATAAACCTTAAATGAAGATGATCTGATTGAACAGGATTCTACTGCAGAAGCCCAAAGATCTTACAAAGCTTGTACAGGGGCATTGTTGAAATGTATGGATCAGAAAATGTATGGTACCAAAGTATATCTTAATAGTATATAACGTTCCATAGATATAATGTACAATTAGTATAATTATAATATAGTATATTATTGTATTTAGTACAGTATATTTTAATAATCAATAATATATCACAGACTATCCTGTACAATTAGTATATTAGTATAATATTTAAATAGACAGTAAAGTATATTTTAATAATGTAAAGTAAGGATCATGAAAGGGGTAAAAAAAAAAAAAAGAAGAATGAATCAAGGAAATTGCTTTAAAATGAACAATAGAGACAAAAGAAGAAAAAAACGTTTCAGGGTCTTTGCCAAGAGTTTCTGCAAAGAATTTATGGCAAATATCGCTCAGTCCCAGCATGTGACATCTATCTCTCTTTCAATCAATCAAAATGATGTTCAAAACACGTTACAGTCTGATGAAACCATGTCAGGGCTTTGCGACAGAAAACCTCGTCGATTTTATAAGGGTTTTAACGGTTAGAAAAGTAAATGTGGGTCTTTATTGGTAAATTAGTTGCTTCCTATTGGTTGCATCTAGTGGGTACCACTAAGAACCAATAGAACAACTTAGATTACATGAGCTATCTACTGAAAAAAAATTCCAATACCAATATTATTTAAACCTTTAATGATTTAACAATGTGCAAAAACACTACGTAATGGAAATCTTTTGGTAATGGTTACTAGCCTATGGTTTTTATAGGAATTTGTACTGGAACCATTTTAATTTCTATGGTGTTTTTTTACTGTTTGATATTTTTCAAGATGGTTATGTTAAGTGCAAAAACAAGATCCAAGATCCAGTCATCCATAGAACCCTGTGAAGCATGGTGGTGGCACTATGATGCTATGGGGCTGCCTTTTTTCAGCTGGTACTGAGACCTAAAAGATGGGGTTAATAAAAAAGACAGCTAGAGAGCGGCAGGCTTTTATTTTGAAACCGGTGTCTTTCTCGGACTCCGGATGTTGTAACGTTGGCGCGACTCTCCTGTTAGTGGAGTGTGTTGAGTGTGTTTTGTAACTGGCAGAAAACCGAAAGTTATCCATAAGTATTTACGCGTGTAAGTTTGAAGATTATGTGACAGTGCATGTGCATTGAACGCACTGGAGCAATGTGGAGGCTACAGTCTGCAGGATCGGTCACAGGTAGACATTGTTGACATGTGTAGACAAGCTTCAGTGTAATATATCTCATTTAAAGGCTTATAAACTCTAAGTCATGATGTATAGGTAATGTCATAGTCTTACTAGACTTGGTAGTCCAAGTCCATGATCATGTAGCCATAGTCAACCTGGATACCATGATGCCAGTAACCTTCAGTATCAGTTTCATTTTTAATGCATGCTGTTGAAGCAAATGAATCTCTCTAAAATATACATTTAGTTTGCTATAATAGAGTTTATTCTATTATCATACAATATAGAAATGCTATGTAATATACTATGTGTGTACTATTGTATAGTAGAGTAGTATAGGGTAATATAGTACATTATAATAGGCAGTATGTTTATGATGTACCATAGCCTTTACTGTCTAATTAGTATAGTATAATACAGCATTATATTTGATTGTATACTATATTTTTAATATTATATAATTTACCATATACTACTAATAATAATGGTTTAGAGACAGTGGCATTGAGTAAATGCCACTGTCACGCATGTAGGACGTTTTGGAGACAAGGTGAGGGAGGAGAGATTGAGATGGTTTGGATATGTGCAGAGGAGGGACATGGGGTATATCAGTAGGAGAATGCTGAGGATGGAGCCACCAGAAAGGAGGAAAAGAGGAAGACCAAGGAGGAGGTTTATGGATGTGGTGAGGGAAGACATGCAGGTAGTTGGGTTGAAAGAGGCAGATGTAGAGGACAGGGGGGGGGGGGGGGGGGGGGG
>JAAIIK010000164.1:743325-763858 GCA_014706435.1 Silurus glanis
TTTTTTTTTTTTTTATTGTACTGATTAAATTTTAACAAGATTCTGGAAGGTGAGAGGATGCCTGAGGAATGGAGAAGGAGTGTGCTGGTACCGGTTTTTAAGAATAAGGGAGATGTGCAGGCCTGCAGTAACTACAGGGGAATTAAGTTGATCAGTCAAACCATGAAGTTATGGGAAAGAGTAGTGGAAGCCAGGCTGAGAGAAGAGGTGACCATCTTTGAGCAACAGTATAGTTTTATGCCGAGGAAGAGCACCACAGATGCATTATTTGCTTTGAGAATGTTGATGGAGAAGTATAGAGAAGGTTGTGTTTGTGGATTTAGAGAAAGAGTATGACAAGTGGCCGAGAGAGGATTTGTGGTATTATATGAGGAAGTCAGGTGTGTCAGAGAAGTATGTGAGGGTGGTGCAGGACATGTATGAGGACAGTGTGACAGCAGTGAAGTGTGCAGTAGGAACGACAGACTGGTTCAAGGTGGAGGTTGGACTGCATCAAGGATCGGCTCTGAGCCCTTTCCTGTTTGCAGTGGTGATGGACAGGTTCACGGACGAGGTCAGACAGGAGTCTCCCTGGACTATGATGTTTGCGGATGATATTGTTATTTGTGGTGAGAGTAGTGAGTAGGTTGAGAAGAGCCTGGAGAGGTGGAGGTACATGATGGAGAGAAGAGGAATGAAAGTCAGTAGGAGTAAGACAGAGTACATGTATGTGAATGAGAGGGAGGGCAGTGGAGTGGTGCGGTTGCAGGGAGAAGAGGTGGAGGTGGTGGAGGAGTTCAGGTACCTGGGATCAACAGTGCAAAGTAATGGAGTGTGTGTTAGAGAAGTGAAGAAAAGAGTGCAGGCAGGGTGGAGTGGGTGGAGAAGAGTCATAGCAGGAGTTATTTGTGATAGAAGGGTATCTGCAAAAGTTAAAGGGAAAGTTTATAGGACTGTGGTGAGAACTGTGATGTTGTATGGTTTAGAGACAGTGGCATTGAGTAAAAGACAAGAGGTGGAGGTGGAGGTAGCAGAGCTGAAGATGTTGAGATTTTCATTGGGAGTGACGAGGATGGACAGGATTAGAAATGAGTTTATTAGAGGGACAGCGCATGTAGGACGTTTTGGAGACAAGGTGAGGGAGGAGAGATTGAGATGGTTTGGACATGTCCAGAGGAGGGACATGGGATATATCGGTAGGAGAATGCGGAGAATGGAGTCACCAGGAAGGAGGGAAAGAGGAAGACCAAGAAGGAGGTTTATGGATGTGGTGAGGGAAGACATGCAGGTAGTTGGGTTGAAAGAGGCAGATGTAGAGGACAGTGTGGTATGGACACTGATGATCCGCTGTGGAGACCCCTAATGGGAGAAGCCAAAAGAAGAAGAAGAAGAAGAAGAAGATTAAATTGAGTTATCAAATAAATAGGCACAAATAAAATAAAATGAATAGAAAAATGTTACTAATTCGTTTACATTTGTTAGACCCCATTTGGGTAAAATACATGTGTATAAGAGTGTGTGTGTGTGTGTGTGTGTGTGTGTGTGTGTGTGTTTCACATTTACGATTTAATTTTCTCAACTCTTCTACTTATTTCAGCATACTTTAACAAATATCTGCATTTAAGAAACACACAAGATAGTTATTTATTTATTCATTCAATTGATTTATTCATAAATGAATTCCTTCCATCCGTCTTTCATTCACGCCCCCCGATATGCAGGAATATTTCCTTTTAGGAGACATTCTTGAAGATGTACGTAAATATTTCTGGTACGGACCGAGTAGCCACTATGACACTGTACTCAGAGTGCGAGCCGGAGACTAAACACATTTGTGGTCCACCACTTAATACATTTGTGAGGAAACAGATTTTAACTATGTTCTGCACGTAAAACGAGGATTGCATTCGGTACACATGCACATTACCGAAGGTCCTTCCTCATCGATAACGGTTCGGATTGAAAACGTGTACATACCTCCGCTACATGGACAAAAGTACAAGGACACTTGACATTTCCAGCCATATGTGATTCTTCCTCAAATTGTTACCACTTGAACTAGGAGACCCAAACCTGTTTCAGCTTGACAATACTCCTGTGCACAAAGCCAGCTCCATGAAAATATGCTTTTATGCTTTTTACATGGGTTGAAGTGGAAGATCTTGAGTGGAATGCTATAGAGCTCTGATCTCAACCCTATTGAACATCCTTGGGATGAATGTGAATGCTGACTTCACCCCAGGCCTCCTCACCTCACCTACATCAGAACCTGACTTTACTCACACCCTTGTGGCTGATGAACACAAATCTCCACAAACACATTTCAAATGCACATATGAATCTTATGCTCAGGTCTTCACAAACCTTTGGTTATTTAGTGTAGTTGAATGTGATTGGTCAAAAGATGTTTTTCAGACTTTTCTTTGGCTATTAATTCTGGCTGCAATGTTTTTTAGTTTTTTTTTTTTCTCTCATTTTACAACATTGTCATTTCTACAGTAAATGGTAACGAAAGGAATTGCAATTGCAGTAAACAAAACATCTAAAAACATATATTCAGCATTTTTGGAAGGAGTCTTCAGTGACAGGGCTTTGTAACAGTCAGAGGTAAAACTCTACCATTTGCTGAAAATACTATAGAGGCATCCAGAAGCTTCTGTCCAGTTTTCAGTTTGATGCACTTCAGTTTGTGCATACTGAAAATCTGACGCATATTTTGGAGATCGTTCAGTTCCCAGTGAGATTTCATCATAATTGGATCGAGTTATTGATCCCATTGTGAAATGCAACTCTTAGTTTTATTTATTCATTTTTCTCCAGATGAAACGTTTAAGCCAGGCCATCAGTTTTGGAGGTGGAAAGAGCCAGCTTTTGGAGGAGGGATCTCTGCCAGTGTCACTTCTAGAGTCCACAGCAACTTGTGTTGTTGATGTGATAATGGGATCCTCCCAACCGCTCATGAATTCTACAGCCAAGAAGTGGGCGGAGTCTGTCAGCTTGATTCTACATAGGTAGCTTGAGAGATGACCATTCTGTAGATTTATTTATTTATTTTTATAAAAAAAAGCTTAAAGTATTGCTTGAAAGATTTGACCCTAACTTTTACCTGACCTGATTGTAACCTTGACCTGACCTGATCATAACTTTTACCTGATCTGATTGCAACCTTAATTTGATCTGATTATAAACTTTTACCTGACCGGATCTTAACCATTTATCTGACCTGCAGTAAATAAAAATGAAATAAAACATTCTTACAGTAAATAGGATTACATTAGAATAAATAGAGAGTACAATAAACACCATCTGAATGGCTGCAATTACTTTGCTAGCATGTTGCCCAAAAACATTTTTCCTGAATGGAATCATTTTGAAGAAATTATATTAGAAATATTATACTAGCAGAATACCATATACAGTAACCCCCTGCTTTACCGCGTTTCGAATCTCTGTGCATTTGCCACATAACTAATTTGTTTGGCTGATTTTTCATATATACGGAACATATACGGAATAGTTTTTATGGAGTTTTATGTTGAAATAATGAAATGTATTAATAAAAATATCATTTGTAATTATAAAATGAAGTAAAATGTTAATACAGTACTGTATACATAAAATAGCGTTTATCGCGGGCGAGTTTGGAACGTAACCATCGCGATAAAATGGGGGATTACTGTATAACTAATTACTGGAGCTTTTCTAGCTTTTCTGGAATAAAAAAATTTACATTTTTATTACCACAGTTATTATTGCTACTAATATCAAAGACAATAGAAAGTGGTTTTAATCATATTAGCCATGTGTGGCTGTCTTAGCCAGTGTTGACGTTTGAAGTCAGTGAATTCTGGGTTGTTGTTTTTTTTTGCCACAGCGATAATGTCCTGCCTGATTCAGCACTCTTATTCCCTCTCTTTCAATCTCTCTTGCTGGCACAGGAAAGGTTTACGTTTCATTGCTGAGTCAGAGATTGGATTGGCTGCCATTTATGTCAATAAGCAGACATACTGCAATCCCTGCTCCCCTTTGGATTCAGGTTGGTTCCCACACACAGACACACAATACAGTTTAGTATTACATAAGATATTATGATGCTGTTTTGACTGTCCATAAGCACATCTTTTTTTTTTGTTTATTGGCCTTTATAGAATCTAGTAAAATGAGGCCAGCGATGCCTGAATCCATGCTTTCCCAGAATGCAGCTGTGGACGAGACTGCGCTTCATGGAGCATCCCTAAACATCACTGCTTATGTGGTTAATACAGAGCCATCGCAGGGTATCAGCAGGTTGGATATTTTGCTTTGACATCATCCCTCATAACGTCAGAAGATTTTGATCAGGGCTCATCAGAGACGATAACAGGAGAAAAGTTTGGGATGTGGAGTCTGAGCCAAAAGTTCACAAATATCAACCCCATATAAATAATAGACCTGCAATATGCGTGAAGTGTGGAGAAAACATCGATAAAGCGATGTTTGCTGCTTGCTTTTTTTTTATTCCCTGCCAGCTAAAAATACTCTGAAAATACACAGAGTCTTGGATGAGAAGAAATAAGAGTCTTTGAAGTGTTTTTTTTATTACAATCAAGCAGGAGCTATGTATGTTTATTTAGTTGATTTTGCTTTTAGTTGTGGCTTGTGCTCGGTTAGAATGAATCCATCACCCACACTGGCCGTTTTCGGGTAATATTAAACACTCCATCTGTAGAATATCTGTATGAGATCATTGACCTCATCAGGAAGGTGAATCACACGTTCAAAAGGACTCCAAGATGAAAGAAAAGGAAACTCGGCAGAACTAGCACAGCATTATTAGTACCAATTATTCAACTATTTGATCTGCATTTTGCAGATGTTTTAAAAATTGAATCCGTCTGGGTTCAAGCCTTTTGGAAATTTTTATTTTCTCTTTTGTAGGAAGGACGTGTCCATGTATGGGGCCACGGCTGTAGGTGAGACTCCAGAAAAGCGCCCTGTGTATCCACTGGGTCCAACAACATCTAAGAAAGCACCAACGGTGACAGAGCCTCCAGCTGCCTTCTCTGAGCCTGTGTCATCATTCAGCAGGGTACAAAATGAACCGAAAGCCAAATCGGAGAGCCAGAAGAGTGATAAATGTGCTAAATACACTGGCTCTTTGAACAACAGTGCCACAGTCAAAAAATCCCCTCAGAAACAAGCGTCACTCAATGCCTACTTCAAGCCAGCCAATAAAAAGAGGCAAGGCCCTAATATTGCAGCAAAAGACTAAGTGTCTTGAAACGTTATGGAAATGTGGCTTTTATTTCATCATTTAATATAACAAGAACGATTGTTTGTGATGTTATTGCAGGCTGCGTGAAGGCAGCAGCGAGTCTGAACACTCGGACGCCAAACTCTCCAGACGAGAGGATGAGGGAAGAAAGGAGATGGTGAACTCTGAGCTGGTTCCTTCTCTACAAAAATCGTCCGTCACCAAATTAAGCTCACAAACAGCCCAAAACAAACAAGACCCAAACCCACGTTTAGGTTTAGGTCTTGGGAAAGATTCCAGGTCAGTAAGCAGGCGACAAAATCTGAGCCTGAATTCAGATTTAACTACTAAAAAGAGGAAAGAGCCAGAACAGGACCCTGTAGCGACTGCTGATTTAGACGTTTCTCTGGAAGAGCTCGAATCCATCATGTCTGAGGATATGGACGAACCTCAGCAGCCCACAGCCCATAAGAAGCAGTGTTTGAATGAAGGGGAAAGAAGCACAGCTATTGTAAGACAGGACTCTAATGCTGCAGGCAGACAGCAGCAGAGAGCACCAAAACAGCAAAGCATAGTTAGTACAAGTCCGAACTCTGAACAGGACATGGCGAGTTCAAATCAAGACCGGGGGAGGAAGTCACACCACAGTTTAACTCTCAGAAATGATAGATGTGAATCTACACATGTCAAAGAAGAAGAAGTTTCTTTTCTTTTGGTGAGAGAAGTCTTACATTCTCTGTTTACATTTTATTACATTTACATTTATGGCATTTGACAAATACACTTACCCAGAGCGACTTAGTACACAAACCATATACTTGAGTAAAAGTAAAGATACAGTAGGTAAAATACAACTTGAGTAAAAGTAAAGGTGCTCCATTTAAATTTCACTTGAGTAAAAGTACAAAAGTATTCGCCTTCAAATGTACTTACCGTATTTTTCGGACTATAAGCCTCTACTTTTTTCCCACGTTTTGAACCCCGCGGCTTAAACAATGAAGCAGCTTATTTATGAAGTTTTCCTGGGTTTTTCCCGGTTTCACAAACTTCAAGCAAAAAAACTGAACCCCATAACATTAGACCAATGAAATTTCCGAACGGAAACGAAAAAAACGCACCTCACCTGTGTTCTGAGCTGCACGGCATCGGGAGAAAAAACATTTTTTTTAAACTCACGACGATGCCAAAAGATAAACTCTCGAGTGAAATAGTTGTGAAGGGAAGGAGGAAGACAGTGAACAATGACTTTCTTGGTCGGCTACTGTTTAGATACAAGCCGTTGTAACGCGTTGAGTCTGGGTTAAGGGATAGCTCGCTAACTCCAGTTGCAACAGAAATCATATAAGCACAGACAGGTTTCCAAAACTCGTGCTTTTTTATTTTTCTTGGCAACAGCGTTACGGGTTAGTCAAAGAAACTTAGAAATGAGCATCAGAAAATAATAAGGACATAATCCTCAGTCTTGCACACATGCAGTAATAGCGGAAAAATGTGGCGACAGGCTATTTCCAAAATGCTGCTCTGCTCTTAAAGGAGTCACAACATATTTCACCCGTTACACCGTGTAACAGACACTGTCTTTCGTTAAAGCCTGTGCAAAGTTCATTAGTTTCAGTGTAGACACCTGCGGCTTATAGACAGGTGCGGCTTATTTATGTTTAAAATAAAAATCTTTGTCAAATTCAGTGGGTGCGGCTTATATATGGGTGCGCTTTATAGTCCGGAAATTACGGTAAGTATCCAAAGTACTATGATTTAATTGGCTATAATGTTCCTTTTGTCATTTTTTCTCAAGAATCTTTGCTTTATCAAGAGTCTATGTGAAAAGACTCTGATACTCTTAGCACACCAATCTATTAATAGAATGATATTTATTGGTCAAACACTGATTGATATCTATTAAAATGATCATTAGCCTAAAACCTTCTTTTGAACTACTTAAAAAAAGAATTCATTAAGTCCACACGTGTTGTGGCAAGTTAAAGTCAGTTCTTATCCGCTCATCAATAAAAAGAAAGGACCGATTTCACAAAATATAGTAAAAAGTAAAAAAAAGACTTTGAAATGTAGTGACGTTAAAGTAAACATCTCCCCAAATACTTAAGTAAAGTACAGATACTCGAAAAAGCTATTTAAATTTAGCAAAATTGCCAAATTTCAAGACAATTTTAATTGTGACGTACACTAGGGATTCTGTAGTTGTTTTTCCCCCTCTTTGCCTGCTAGAATTGTTGATTCTGTGGAATTTTATTGATAGGAAACCAAGATCCAAAGCGGCTTCACCAAACACAATGAGGAGGTTGCAGTAAAGGAAGGAATCACGGTAGTTTTATTTTATTTTTTTAAATATACACAGCCAGTATTTCATTGATCAAACCAGAGAAAAAGGGCATTCAGACGATTTTACGAAATGATCATTGCTACGTTTATAGATTACTTGCAGTAAAACGCAAACCTGATCGGCTGCTCTGAAAATTGGGCGTTAGATAAAAGGGTTTATAAATATAAAATCATGGAAAACATAAGAAAACGAGAAGATGTATTCAACAGTGATAAAGTGGTAGTTGAAAATAGTGCAAATATTTTCTAATATTTCAATGTGCAAAAGGGAATATTAGTAGCTGATAGTAATATAATTGATATAATAATAATCATTTTTATATATTATATATTATAGAATAATAATTATAATAATAAAATTGAAAATTATGTCTTTATCCTGTGCTGGGTTTTGTAGGCCTCGAGCTCAGGCGCTGGTCCTCAGAAAAGTCCTGATCTTCCTAGTAAGCTTTTGCAAGTCCAATTTAAGTCCCTGACTGTGAGCATCCCCAGCAGGACGAGAAGCGAGCCACTGCAGTACCGCAACGCCAATGGAATGAATTTCAAGCGCTTCCGTAAGGTAAGAACAGGCCAGGTTATTCTGATAAATACGCACACTGCTGTGTAAAGTTAACTGCATTATACTATTCGTTTTAGATCCCAGTTCCTGGACTTCACGGGTTACCCAAAATCATTGGTGGCTCCGATCTGATGCCTCACAACCGCACCAAAAACTCTGAACTTGAGGAGTGGCTGAGGGACGCGGCTGAGGTAAGAGAGAAGTAGACACAGGGGACAGAATTCTGACTGACCTACAAATGAAAAAAACAAATAATAATAATAAAAAAAATCCAGATCCTATTATCAGTCTAGTTCTGAGATTTATATCACTGTGTTCTTTCAGCAAGAGAAACAGCAGGAACGAGAGGAGTCTCTGGGCGATGATCTGTTCAGGTATGAGTTAGTTTCCCTTCTGTTTGTCATTATTATCATGGTTATGGTATTATGATTATTATGATCGCTGTGGCACGAAAAAGGTTTCAGCGCTTGCTCTCTCTTGTTCGGGCATTTCGGCATCTAACCCGAAAGACACGCAAGCACATAAAGAAAGTATGAACTGATTCATTAGATTTCCCCATCGCTAAGCCAAAGTTTTCCTGAAATCGCTACAGCGCCTTTCAGGATTATTTCGTGTTTTTAGAAGCAAGCGTTATACAACCCACACATGCACAGTCAGTCATGCATACCAGGCTGAGTATACTCACAGAACACATTTACCTCACTCAGTGCCTTTTGACCCTGCCAAATCAAGGTGGATCTACACAATGGCGCTAAGCTGTCATGGCATGCAGAGGTCCAAAGCCTGCTTTTGTGAGGGCAAAGCCAGGCTCAGACAATAGCGTGCTATAGCGCATGAAACGGCGAGGCAGCGGAAAGAAAGAAAGCAGCGGTCTTTTTAATTCTTTAACGTATTATTGTTAACACTCCTACTCACCAACTTTAATGATAATACCTCTTTATAAAACAGGATGATTTTCTACACATTTAGAATGCGTCATCACTAGGAGGCCTGCAATTTGTGGAAAATAATCATTAGCATGCTTATAGATATAAACTATATGAACAAAGGTTAGTGGACACTTGAGCACAAGATTCATGTGATTTTTCAAACATCTCATTTCACATTTAGTTCCCATTCGCTGTTATAAAAACCTCCACTCTTCTGGGAAGATGTTGGAGTG
The DNA here is from genome assembly GCA_014706435.1 of Silurus glanis. NCBI lineage: Eukaryota > Metazoa > Chordata > Actinopteri > Siluriformes > Siluridae > Silurus > Silurus glanis. The sequence continues at coordinate 752,599 of JAAIIK010000164.1, forward strand.
TCCTGTGTGGAGTTTTGTGCTCATTCAGACACAAGGGTGTTAGTAAAGTCAGGTACTGATGAAGGTGAGGTGAGGAGGCCTGGGGTGCAGTCAGCGTTCCAACGCATCCCATAGGTGCTCAAAAGGGTTGAGATCAGAGCGCTATAGCAACCGATTTTCCACTCCAAACCATGTAAACCATATCTTAACCATAATCTGGGTTTGTGCACAGGGGCACTGCCATTCTGGAACAAGTTAGGGTCACCTAGTTTAATGCTACTGTATCCAAAGACGTCCTATACAGTTGTGTGCTTTCAACCTTGTGGTAACAGTTTGTGGAAGAACCACATATGACTGGAAAATTCTGGAAAAACTGGAAAGTGCAAAAGTACTGATAATGAAGACCAGAGCGTTTTCTTTTTTAAATCCATTAATTGTTCATTAGGCTTTGTTTATGGCGTGTTTACCATTTCTATAGCAACTACTGTTGCAGGGATGTATATGGCAAAGTATGAGAAAAGAGAATGAATATAAACCTGTGATTTCACTCATGTAAAATCCGTACTATTGTCCAAATAATTATCAGCCCTGTAGTCTACAGTACGTATTATAATAATAATAATAATAATAATAATAATAATAATAATAATAATATTGTATTTTTATTTTTTTTTTTAGTTCTGAGGGTCTTTTGGAGGACTTTCATGTGCATATGTCTTGCAAAAATGGACAATATATCTATGGTGTAGTGTGCATAAATAGTGTGAATTATATCTTTGCGTAACATAGAAGGTCTGATAAGGTTGATATGGAGAGAGAGAGAGAGAGAGAGAGAGAGAGAGAGAGAGAGGTTTAATCAAACCTGAGAAGAGATAGTTTGTTGAAGGCTGATGGTTGTTGCCTAGAAACAGAATGCAGCTGAAGTGTAAGTCTTGCGTTAAAGTGGTGCCATTTCTCCTGCACACACAAACACACACACACACCAGGCTCGCTTGCCTTCAGCCACCTATAACTGTTTGAACTCTGAATTATAATGCTTAGTCAATTGAGCATAGAAAGGGAACATCACATGAGGACAGATACAAAAGTACAGTCAACGTGGCTTCTATGTCTCCTATGTCTCTCTCTCTCTCTCTCTCTCTCTCGTACTGCTCTCTTTTTCTTCCTCCATCCCTTCGCTCCATGTTTAAAGGCTCAGATGGATGTTATTTAAAGCGGCTAGGTTTCATTTGTGAATCAATGTTACAGTGACGGTTAATTGTTTACAGATTTGTCACGGAGCTTCAGTTTTTAATTTTTTTCCTGAAAGTCTGTTTTTCTTCTTTTTGTAGGTACAATCCAAAGACTACCAAAAGAAGATGAAGATAGCTTTTCAGTTCTCAGACAGTTTTCCTCACAGATCTCACAAACTATTCTTTCCAAGACCAACGATTGTTACGTGCTATTGATAAAATTGCATTTCTGACTGATTCTTTTTCTTTTGGCAGACACTTTATCAAACACTACAAATCCAGCGTGTCGAATCCTTGCTGGCGAAAACCTGCCTGACAAAATGAAAGTTTCGTTTTACTTAAGCATTTCTGTAATCGAATAGAAAGCCTTGAAAGCCTAATGAAATGCAGGTAATTGGAACAAGTTCAGATGATCAAGTTGATCAAGTTTTGTAATGTACATAAAGCCAAACAAATCAAACAAACAACAAAATATTTGAAACATTTTATTTGCCCCTTAATAAAATTACCTTTACAAAACAGGTATCAAACCTTTCTTTTATTATTATTATTATACAAGCCTGAGCATTTCTACATTTCAAAATTGGAGCTTGAAACACATTTTATGCAATTATTTCAATTTTACCAAATGTACCTATTGTACATATTCTTCCAGCTACTTTGCTTCCTTACTTACCGTATGGATTTGAATAGGAAGATGAATGTACTAATCATGGCTTCATTGTGTCAGGGTTCTGCCAAAGTACTACACTTTCCACTAGCCACTGCACCAAATCATGTGTTTTGTATTGTAACACCTGATTGAAGTTCACAATAATTGGCACTTGTATGTGTGTGTGTATGTGTGTGTGTGTGTATATATATATATATATATATGTTTCTGTATTAAGCTTTGGACTTTCGTTTTTGCAATGTTGATCGTTGTGATCCACGTTCCAGTTATGTTCTTCTTTTGTCTTTAAATTTTTGTATGCTTTTGTCTTCTGTTTGCTTCCCTTTTTTTTTTTTTTTTTTTATTTATTTATTTTTTTTATTTCATCCACCTTTTTAATGGCTTTTTTCCAAAAAAAAAAAAAAAAAAAAAAAAGCGTATATGCTGTTAGTCTAGCTAAACAAGAGCCATCATGAAACCTGGATCAAATAATTAAACAATTGGTCTCGGATGACATTCTTGCCATAGGCACACTTTGTATTGGACAAAGGTGTAAAAAGAAAAATAAATCAATAAGCCGAAATATAATGGATTTTCCATAATTCATAGCATAGTTAAGATTCTAAATAGAAACAGATACAAATGAGGCTGAATGTTTTACCTGACTTTTGGGTTTGGATCAGAATCGGAACTGGATTATGTCGTAGTCGTTAGTGGCATTAACGATAAGACTAGAAACTTTGTATAGGAAGCAAATCATATGGAACAACTAATGATAGTCTTTTCCAAAGGTTGTTTTTTTGTTTGTTTGTTTGTTTTTGCTTTGGTTAATTTTATATAAGCACTTTTATATATGCCCCATCCATTAGTTGCTCAGTCTAAAAGATCATGCTGTATCAAGCCCTTAATACCTAAGCACTCTACATTAATGTAAGGACATACACAGACCAGGCATATTAGTGACATTAAAACATTATGACTGGTGAGTGACTAACACTAATTATCTGTTCATCATTAAATTATTATTATTAATAATAAGGCAGCAAGTGAACATTTTGTTCTCGAAGTTGACGTGTTAGAACCTGAAAAAATGGGCATGGCTAAGTATTTGAGTGAGTTTTACGAGGGCCAAATTATGACGACTAGACGACTGGGTCAGAGCATCTCCAAAACTGCAGATCTTCTGAGATGTTCCCCGGTTTGCAGCGGTCAGTATCTATCAAAAGTGGTCCAAGAAAGGAACAGTGGTAAACCGGCGACAGGGTCATGGGTGGCCAAGCTTAAGTGATGCATGTGGGGAGCGAAGTTTTGCTCGTGTGGTCCAACAGATGAGCGACTGTAGTTGTGTACTGTAATGCTCGACGGGTCAGGACTGTTTTTCAGCAAAAGGGGGACCAACACAATATTAGGCAGGTGGTCATAAAGTTATGCCTGATCGGTGTATTTTCCATATGGTGCACCAGGTAGTAAATATTAATGTCTACTACTAATTCCACTTGGATTAGATACAAGGTGTGCACACAATCCACTTCCTGCCTGCTTCCATGTACCTCAGAAGCAGCCATTCTTGACCAATCCATAAAAAGTCTGAACAATCCAGGTTTTCCCCACAGTTATTTTCGTTCCGTAATTGGTTCTTTTTCCCAAAATTGAAACCAACTTATTTATACAAACCTGTATAAAGTATTTACAAATGACAAGTGCATGAATGCTGTAAACATGTATTGCTGCATGAGCACCCAGTAATCTCAGCTTTTTTGTCCCATAAGCATCATATCTGACTAATTTTCTACTCATGTCTGCTTGCATGAGAATAAAAACCTGTTTGTTGCTAAGGGATCTCAAGCCGTATTGGGTGTCTTAAAGCATGTCATAACAAGTAAACACAATACAAGATATATTATCTGCAATATCAGCCTGAGTAACCTAAAAATGATCAAATTTGGCACATTGCCCTTTAAGAAAGCTGTATAGTTAAAAATATATGTATGTTAACCGGAAAAATAAGTTGCCACTTTCTTTATACAAATTATTCCACATACTTCAGACAAATCCCCCTCCTCCTCTACTACTGCCCTCATCAGCAATCAAATTCCCTTTCTTCTTCGTCTGTTTTAGCCTCTTGTGCAGGCAGCTTGCAATACCAAGAGCACCTCCCTTCAAGAAGCGCACAAAATTGTCCCCAACCAGGGGACCCATAGCAAAAAGACCTGGCTCGACACTGCATTCAAATGTGTAAGGGTTAATATCCACCAGGTTGTCCCTAAAGGATATCGGCTTGCCAGGATCCAAACCCAAGTACCGACCGTGCTCCTTCAAGAAGGACAGATTAGGATAGGTGCCGATTAGAACCAACACCATTGAGACTTTGAAGGCTCTCAGAATGCCATTCGATCCCCTTAATATACAGTGCATGTCAGGCTGAAACGAATGCACGCAATGCTCAGGGAAGCTGGTGTAGTCTGGGTACAGTTCTGCAGAAGCATTATGAACTGCAGAGTTGGCACTACGGTTGGCAACAGGACATGTCAGGTAGGTCTGAGAGCACATCATGTGATAGACCCTGTGATACTCGGGGTATAGTGTGTTCGGTAATTGTTTGAAAATCAGACCGGGATCGTCAGTTGGCTTACGGAATGCATGCAGCAAAGGAATTCTGTTCTTGTAAGCACACAGCACAGCATCAGCTGCAGTAAGGCCTGCTCCAACCACCAGGACTGGGTCAGATGCAGGGCCCAAGTTCTTATGTTGATTGACGGCTACGCCAAGGTCACGTACGCTGTGGAACACGTACGGAAAATCCTCCCCTTCCACACCTAAGCGAGCTGGCGAGTCAGAAGCCCCAGTTGCTAAGACAACGTTCTCAGCAAACAGGCTGAAAGGAATATGGGTGTCCCCCTGAATCTGCTGGTAACCCCTGACCTCCCATAGTCCCTGCGAAAACCCCTGAGGAATCGTGTTGTCTCTAATACCATCTGTGTTCCTCTTTTTCCTGCTTTCCACCTCTTCTGTTTTACCTCTGCCATTCTCTTTTATGTTTTTATAACTGCTACAAAACCAATTGTCCCTTCTATTGTAACTGGTTTCGGATTCTTTTTGACTGCAGTGGTCAAAGCGATTTTCTATCCTGTTCCTCTGACCACTTTTGGTGCCATTTTCAGTCCCCTGTTCATTTTCAAGACTAACGTCCTGGTCACGGTGGAGTTTTTGAATGGAGGTCACATAGGTGTTGTCTAAAAAGTTCTTCTGAAGCCCCATGATCTTTACATAATTCTTGTAGTAGGAGGAGAGCTCATCTGGAGTGGCCCGGTCAATGGACACATTGCTAAAGGAAAGACCAAGGATTGCATCAAGAATCACCACAGTAGTTGGTAATACTATCCATTACAGTTTATCTAATAACTGTGGGTTCTACACCTACAAGTACTTATTAACTTAACTTATTATTGATAGTGATTATTAAGGGAATAATTATTAAGGCTTTTCCATTATAAAGATATTTCCAATATTTGACATTTAGTATAATGTACCACATGGCTACCCTCTTCAAGCCGTAGACGGTTTTTTAAAATAAATTGGATTTTCAAGTCTTTTGTATGTACCTCATTTTTTCTGGCGTAATGTCCCTGTAGTTAACCCCAGGCAGCTCCATCCAGATGCCCAGACTAATGGTGAGAATAGATCCTTCCATTGCCTTGGAGATAAAGAAAGACAACAAAATCGATACCAAGTTTTTCTACGACTGCTCAACTTTCATAGAATGTGACTGGTCATGATGATAATTCAACATTGGATAATAGACTTCTATTAGAAATATAATAGGCATTAGATAATTGCCTATATCAACTAATTTTGATACCAACTGCATATGTTCATGGATATGTATCCTTGCATATTCAACAGTCAATAACAATAAACCTCTTGGGACTCTAGCTAACCATACCAACAATATTCCCAGAAAAGGTCACTTGTGTATATAACTTGCCTATGATGTGGCTCAAATATAAAATATATTTTATCAGAGAATAACTTTAGACAATGTTTCTATTTTAGGGAGCTTTACTATGAAACTTTGACTAGGTATGTATTTAGTGTTAAATTAATTATTGTTTGTTTTTTTTTTTTTTTTGTTAGGGCTGTAAATCTACTGTTCCTTCTGAATGTATTGGAACAGCAGGGCCAGTTGTTTGGAATTTGCTGTACAATGAAAACATTCTGGCTTCAGATGGAATGATTAATAGGACTCCTCCTATTTATCATTCCATCTCAAGACAGAATGTTTGAAGAAAGAATTGACTCTCATCAGTGAACATCATTTTCATAATCTAAAAAGTAGGGATCTCTGGTTTAACCAAGACACTGCAGATCCATATAAATGCACTTTTGTATCGATATGACACTAGCAGTTTAATAGTTTGGGTACAAGTGTTTAATGAGAAACGGCCTATTAGATCGGATCATCCTCATCTAATAACGCCAGCGAATGCAGATCATTCGGCTGCAATTAAGACTCGACAATGGAAATCACTTCAAGGCCCCTTTAAGCATCTAGTTTTACATCTCGGCAATGTCTCCTGATATCAGGAATCCCCTTTGATTCTGAGCAATTTAGTCATGTATAGAAACTTTACCAGCTAGACACTTTGGACACTCGAAGAAACCTTGAGAGGAATCAGACCCAAAGATATATATAATTATGTACTATACTGTCACAAAGTACAGATGTGTAACCAGAAAATTAATTCCTGTTTCCACATCAGACTTATTTTATTTGAAGCTACCAACTTTTTAATCATTATGACTAGTGTGCTAAACTGTAACAATTGGAGTTATTTCAAATTGTATGTTAATTGCAGGCCAATAGTGTCTTCATGCTTTCCAATGGTACATCCCCAGCTAACACTGGCTGAATTTCATAACAATTTACTATTGATTGTATGACCTTTGCTAACACCTGCTAAGGTTATCCAGTCACTCCTCAGATAGTTAACTAAGTGTAACTGTCAGAGCTGGGTAGGTGGCTTGAAAGAGGGGAATGTGATTGGCCAATATAGGAAATTGAGTGTGGGACACACCTTATTGCACATACTGTTTAGCCTCCTTTCATCCAGGGACATTAAGGAACATTTGCACCAGAACCTACGTGTTCAGGCGCAGCTTTTATCCTATAACCATTACCCTACTGAACTCTACACTACACTACTTGGACACTGATGGCTCACTAGTGCTTTAAGTATTTTCCTTAATTATAACTGTAGATAATTGTAAAATCACAGCATATCCTAGATTATCTTCTATATATATTTGTATATACACGGTCATAGTTCTCTTGCACATATTCTATATATTCATTTCTGTTGGTTGCATATACATATACAGCATATTCTTACTGTACTTGCTCAATAGCTTCTGCACATTTTTCACTGTCCAGGATCAATCTATTAGTTGTACATATATTTATATATTTATCTGCACTTGTCAGTTGGCACAATGCACTAAATGCTACTATAGCAGCATTTTGTTGCTGTGTTTTCCTGTACTATGCAATGACAAAGTTGTATCTATCTATCTATTGTCCACTCATAGATACAGTCAGTATTCACATCCCTGAAGACTAGCAATGTATATTTTAGTTTCATTTCATTTTGTTGCCAAAAGTCTAAATTGATCCTGCAAACAATGCCATAGTTTTCAACCGAATCAGTTGAAATTCTTTTTTTAACTCCTGACCTACCGATTAAATGTCTTTTTATAAATTTTTTTGTGGTAAATGACTAATGGTTTATTTTATCTACAAATAATATTCCTGTGTATCATAAGTAGCCTCTTTGACAACAATTAACGAATGTAAACCCTGACAATCTCAACATTGGTGGAAGTATGAGTGTTTGTTCATTTGAAAAACGCCACTCACATGCCAGGCTCCCCCTGGGGTGCCCTTGCCTAGTACCAGATGAGGTATCTGGTGCTGCTTCTCCAGCTTCCACTGCAGTACTGAAGGAATCTCAAAGCCCAAGTCAGCATTTGGGTGAAGTAGTGTGTCGAAGAGTAAGGCCACAGGGTTGCCAGAACGACCCTCTAAACCCTCGCTCAGGTATTCCAGATCCTACACACACACACAGACAGAACACACACACACAGAACACACAATAGTAGATGAAACAGTAGGTGAAACAATTCATACCATCATTTCAGTGTATCCGTTTTTTTTTTTTTTTTTTTTTGCTTTGGTAAGAAAAATGTATGAACATGATTTCTTTGTCCTTAAAAAACTTCTACCCAGTTATGCATATTTGAACATATATTCGAATATATTTCCAATGTTATCTGACTTACCTGCTCTGTAATAGGCAGATGCTCAGCCTTTTGTAGTTTGCTGTAAAGTATGGGATTGGGATGTTCGGCTGCAGGATCTAGGTAAGGAACGTAGCCGTTCAGTAGATATGATAAACAGATACCTGAGGGACCGTTTCCTGAGGGAGAAGAAAATACCAAAATCGATGACTCTAGTATAAGTGTTGAATTAAGAATTTTTATTTAGATCCTTTATAAAAATGTTCTTTGCTCACCAATGATGATAACTGGCACAGTTGGAGGGGAGACACTGGGTAGAGAGTTTTCATCCAGAAGAGGCATTGCTGGAACCTGTGTTACTGTGTGCATAAGGATTCATTATACATTTACAAAATTTCAAGAATTTTATAAGAAATCACTGTCTTATTAATTAGATAATATACTGTATAGCTTTTAACTGTGAATAAATCGGGTTTCCATTTTTATAAAAAAAAATAAATAAAAAATAGACCAGCTAGTCAATGAAGGAACTCCAATTATAAATATCGATATGTAGTATAAGTTGTATAAGTGTAGATTTTTTTTTGCTGTAGGGTGCAATGCTGGTGATTGACATGGTTATATAAAAGGCTGTGTTTCTTGTCAAGTAGGTTGGACTGAACACACCGTTCCTATTTATGACATTTTGATTGATTGTCATTCATGGTACTCTCTGTTCTGTTGGCTTTTACAATGAACACAATAGTAGGATAATAAAAACGCAGTGATTTATACCTTTCGAAGTTCACAAAGGAAAGACACAGCACAAATAACTATAAAATTACCACTTAAACACCTCTGAGATGAATTGGAACGCTGACTGCACCCCAGGGGTGCAGTCAGGGGTGCAGTCAGCGTTCCAATTCATCTTAAAGGTGTTCAATAGGATATAGCAAAGGTATAGCAGACCACTCAAGATCTCCCACTACAAACCATGTAAACCATATCTTCATGGAGCTCACTTTGTGCACAGGGGCATTGTCATGCTAGAACAGGTTAAGGTCTCCTAGTTTAAGCAAAGGGAACATTTCAGGCAACCACATCCAAAGACATCAGATACGATTGTGTTCCTCTAATTTTGCTAATTTAATTCAGGGAAGAACCACATAGGCTGGAAAAGTCAGGCTTCCAAAACATTTGTCCTTATAGTGTATGTTACCTGCGAATACAAACGTGGGACATTTTCCTTCAGGATTATATTTAAACAGAATTATGGGATATTGTTTCTGACAGGAATTTTTCAATAATATTTCAGTACAATTGTACAGAACTATGCAAGTTGTATATTGCTTAACAGTAAATGTATTAACCCTATTTTCTTTTCATCCTACCTGTTTGTAGGGTACAGCCGGTTCACGTAATTTGTATTTTAACCTTCGGGGCCAGCCTGTTTTTCTTTGATAAGTTGTTTTTCTCTCAGGGCATGACATTCCAGACATAATTGTCTTGGCACTTGTATTATTGTATGTGTGTGTGTGTGTGTGTTAGTGTTTCTAATTGGGAGGGTTGGGGGTAGGGCTTATTGGCAAGTTATAAGAACTGGTATTTCCAGCCCACTGCCCCATTTTAACAGTCTCTTGACCACATTCACAGTGGCGTCTCACAGGGGCAGATCAGCTCGGTGTTTTTCCATACTACAGAATGGGCTACCTTTAATATCATCACCTCCTCTCAACCTGTTGGAATTGCTATAAAATGTTCATTTGGAGTATATTTAATCATGTTGCAATAAGTTGCAAAAGTGCAATATGTGCAGTTAGAGATGACGAATGAGAAAATAGTGTCAAATGATAAAAGAAATTCTTTGAAATTGATCATACCAACAAAATTGATTAAGTCTTATATATAAGTCTTTTCTAATAAAATTAAGTCTGAGCTATTAAGCCAACATATGGGGTTTGTCTTAGGACTGCAATTTGCATGAACAGTTTTGCATCAAGCCCCAATACCGAACAGCACACCTCAACAATGATGGACATATAGTAAATAGACATTTGATGTCACCCAGGTGAAAATGATTTCCCTTACAATTCTGGTTCCTTCAAGGTTTCTTCCTCTTGCCATCTCAAGAAGATTTTCCTTGCCACGGTCACCACTAGCTGGATCATTAGGGATACACTTACAGGCACTTACATACTTTTTTCAACTTGTTTACCTCTGTAAGGCTGCTTTGGGACAATGTCTATTGTTACATTGTACAAACTGAAATATAAATATGCATGAATTAATTTAAACACAGAATATTGCATTATTTCTTTGCTGTTGATGGAACAATATTATACTGTACATAACATATTGTACTGGGAATATATTACTCCTTGCAGCCCTCAGCCTCAGTAAAAGTTTTGCACATCAGCACATATATTACAAAAAATAATGAAGCATTAAAAATTAGTTTTTGCTTTCACATGTTATTAATTCGTTTACAATTTATTATGTAAACAGTGCCAAAATAATCATTTGATGGATGCTGACTTTAAAGATTGGATGCAGGTCCAGATCTCGATCAAATAATAAAAAATCATGTCTTGCTCGGTTTGGTTTTTTCTGAGTTTTCAATCGCATCAAACTCTGAGCTGTAACTTCGTACGCAATGCACTGGGTGAACCGGCACGTCAGGAGGCACCAGGAGCCCAGGAGAATAACACGCTGCCCTATATATTGAAGCATACTGTATATTTATATATATTGCTAGTTGCGTCGTGTGATGCATCATCTCGCGAATCACCGGCGAATTCACCATGAACCTGTGCACGGTTTTTTTTTTATAATTTTTTTTAGCGTTATTACATTTTTCAAGCTGATGAGTTTCTTGGCTTACCTGCGAGAGTAAAATAAAGGCGTCCGACGCTCTCGTGAGCGCGAGTCGCCGCGTTAATGGCGCGCGACGGAGGACGGCCGGTGGTGCGCGATAGCGGCATCAAGCGCGCGCTCGCATCCGACGGCAGCTTATCCGCTGCCTGGCCTCAGTCACGGGATACGGAGCTGCGTTGAGATTCTGACGCGTCGCCTTTACACACACACACACACACACACACACACACACACACACACACACACACAC
>JAAIIK010000164.1:768316-779348 GCA_014706435.1 Silurus glanis
TCTTTCTTTCTTTCTTTCTTTCTTTCTTTCTTTCTTTCTTTCTTTCTCACTTTCTTTGATTATAGACTAAATAATAATACATTCCCCAGCAATCAACGCATTTTACTCAGAACAGTATAACTCTTATGAACAGGTTAATCCCAGGGTAAAGCAGCTGTTACCATGAAATTATCATGAAATAAACACAGTGTTTAGCGATTTTAAATGCTTCATGCTTCTGATAAACGCGCATTTACCTGACACTTGTTTGTCATTTGTTGCTTTGAGGTGATTGGTATTATTGTTTTTGGAAAAGCTGAGGCCCAGCGTGATTTATGCTTGGCTGCAGGTGTGTAAAGGTGACTAATGCTCGTGTGTAGGACCTATGTAATTTGCTTCATCAGTGATTGGGTCTGGCAGTGGAATATACCCATTATCCATGATTACTTACATTTGAATCATGTTTCACGGAGGAAAAGTCAAAAGAATATGTGCAATGCGTGTTTTTCAAGGCATTGAATGAAATCGTTTTCTTACACAAGTAATCTAAAACATACGGCGTTTATTTTCTTTTTATAATGAATTGAACCCATAAAAACAACACATAAAACCAGTTATGCAGCCAGAATTGATGTTTCGATAAAAGACAGCCAAACAAATAAATCAATGCATTAACACAACAAAAAACAAACAACCCAGTCTTTAGTTACATGAAAAAAAAACTAAGCGTTACAGTGCATGCTGTTGGTCTTCTCCAGCGTGTCTCCTTCCCAGGCCGTGCGCGCGCGACAATACACAGTCCACGTAGCGCTCCCAGAAGACCTGCGCGAGCCTCATGAACAGCTCCTGGTGCTGCGGCCGCGGGGACGCGCTCAGGCGCGTTAGAGAGTCCCAGAGTGCCGCCACGTTGTCGTGCGCGCGCGCCCCGCGCGCTTCGACCAGCGCTCCCGACGCGGCGTCCCAGCACCCGGTGTCGATCTCGTCCAGGCCGCGCGGAGGCGCGCTCCCGACGCCGACCAACGTCCCCGCGTCCAACTGTGATCTCGGAGCCGGGACGAGGCAGCACGAGGCGGTAGCGAGCGCGAGCACGCACACGCACCTGAGGATCAATCCTGCTGTTCGGTCCAGGCTCGAGGGCTTCATCGCTGGAGGAATTAATCTGAAAGCACAAACAAGCAAACAAAAGAAAACAAATAATAATAGTTTTTGGTGTTTTTTTGCAGCATCTTTGACATTGCGACATGTCACCTGTTACGCAAAAATCCTAATCTACATCTTCATTTAAAGAAGCCAATAAGGTTATAAATCTACCTGTAATCCAAATAATCTGTAAGAGTAAATAAAGAGCAACTCGCCCCGGTTTACCTGCACGAGCGCAACAGAAGCGACAGTAAATAGGCTTTATAATATAGTTACCCCACTTCTGAAGCGTCACGCGCACACGACTCCAACGTCACTGCACTAAACAGCGCGTGCAGTTCAATTCTCCCTTCTCTAAAAGGCTTCTGTGTCCAAAAATTCCCCCAAACACCATAAAATATTATACAGCATAAAATATACAGGGTGAATTCAATTGGCCTTAAACTGTGACAGATTCTTTAAAGCAGCATTTTTTAGGACGTATAAGTCAAATTTCACAAGTAAAGCAAAACAAACAAACATTGAGATGAACTGAATATTCTGGCATTTGGCACTATATAGAGTACTAGTCAATTGTTTGGACACACCTTCTCCTTTGGTGTTTTTTCTTTATTTTTATTATTTTCACCATTGCACATTAATAACAAGACATCCAAACTACGAAATAAAACTTATAAAATGTATAATATTCTCTGATCATATTCATGAGATACTCACATGAAATGGTTTACAGGTTTGGCCTTGACAAGAATTAATTTGTGATTTTTTTTGTATTTGAAAAATGTGTTTTGAAACCCACAGTTGTCAGAAAAAAGAAATACCAAGAGCTACCTCTGCTGCAGAAGATAAGTTTTTAAGAATTAACAGCTTCAGAAACCACCAATTTACATAAATGCTTCTCGGAGTTCAAGTGGCAGACATATTTCAACATCCACTATTTAGAGGAGACTGTGTGAGTCAGATTTGACAGAAATCATTACTTTGGAAGAACAACAAGCAGAAGAGACTTGCTTAAGCCAAGAAACACAATGAATGCACATCAGATCAGTGGAAAAATCAGACCTTTTGGTCTGATGAGTCCAAATTTGAGTTGAAAATTTTTTTTTTTTCGTTCTAAACATGTGTCTCTTAGATGTACGGATTTCATTTCCAGAATGTGTGATTCCCACTGTAAAACATGAAGGAGGATGCACATGAAGGTGCATTGCTGGTGACACTGGCGATTTTAGTTAAAGTTGAGGCACATAACCAGCATGGCTACAACAGCGTTTTGCAGCAGCATGACAATGACCCCAAACACACCTTTTATGTTATGTAAGAGCTATTTGTCTGAGAAGGAGAGTGATGGAGTGCTGCATCAGATGACATGGCCTCCACAATCACCTAATCTAAATCCAAATAAGATGCTTTGGGATGAGTTGGACCAGAAAGTGAAGAAAAGTAAAAAGTCAACAAGTACTTAACACCTTTTGAGAACTTATCAAGATTGTGTCATGAGGCTGACCAAGAGATTGACAAGAGTGTGTAAAGCTGTTTGCAAAGCCAAAAGTGGCTAATTTGCATATATCTACATATTTTGGGTTATTTAACACGTTTTTTGACTACATAATTCAATATTTGTTCTGTCATAACTTCAGTGTCTTCAGTATTAAAGTATAGTGTTAAAAATAATAAAAATAATAATACAAAAATAAAGAATAAGAATGTGACCAAACTTTTATCTGGTACTATATATATTGTAATTGGTATGGGATTGTAATTTGCACTATATGGTACTGGTGTTTAAACTTTGAAACGCTGCCCTCTAGGGTTCAGCACAGGAATTTCAATAGAGTTAAGCATGTAATGGAAAATGTTCAAGTATGTACAGTATATGGATTTCATGTTTATACTTGTTTTAATCTTGGAATTGAATTACCGCTCACAAATACTACCCTCAAATCTTCTTCTTCTTCTCAACAACAACAACAACAACAACAACAACAACAACAACAACAATACCTATAATACTAATAATTATACTACTATTAGTACTACTACTACTACTACTGATGATAATAATAATAATAATAATAATAATAATAATAATAATAATAATAATAATAATAATATAAGCATGAGCCAATTAACACATTAACCTGTATTTGAAACAAACAAACAAACAAACAAACAAACAAAACAACAGTAACACGACCACTACCCCAGCACCTCCACCACTAATAATAATAATAATAATAATAATAATAATAATAATAATATAAACAACATAAGCCGATTGACAGAGTAACCTGGATTTGAAAAAATCTGTGGTATGGAGTGAGATACACTTGATACCACACTTGTGTAACTAATATTATATCTAACTGTATATTATAATATATAATAGTAAAGGTGTTTTTTTTTTTACATCTTTCTAAATATATTTTATATATATATATATATATATATATATATATATATATATATATATATATATATATCTATCATACCTGACACACAATACTTTCATTTGCACTACCATGCACTCTCACACTTTATGTACATTACTGATCTGTATCCTTATTTATTACCTACAAGTCTATACTTGGCCAATAAACCTGATTCTGATTTTGATTCTGATTATGGCTGCAATAGGACATTATAGCCATGATAAATTATGCACTTTGGATGCTTAATAAATTTGAAGGCAAATACTTTTGTACTTTTACTCAAGTACATGGTTTGTGTACTTTGTCCACCACTGTGTAT
Source organism: Silurus glanis (assembly GCA_014706435.1). Lineage (NCBI taxonomy): Eukaryota > Metazoa > Chordata > Actinopteri > Siluriformes > Siluridae > Silurus > Silurus glanis. The sequence goes on from JAAIIK010000164.1 coordinate 772,184, forward strand.
ATGAGACATTCTATATTTGCGTATACAAATATCTTTTCGCCAACAAAAACACTCTCAATTTACGGTAAAAAAGCGGACATGGCAACATGTCTTAAGAGACTGAGCGAAATGTGATTGACTGCAAAATCAGCCAATCAGAAGAGCGTCTGGAGCCAATCACAGTAAACCAGGACATGTTGTACTTCCGTTTTGGAGGATTCGCTGTTAGTGTACACATGGCTGCAGGTCGAATCCGAGTTTGCTGATCTGCTCTGTGTTTTTGTTCAGGATTTTTATTAGGTAGTTTCCTCTTCTTGTCTGGACATGGTGTGGATTAGTAGAGTGTGTTGCCGAAAGGTTAGTAACTCACCATCATGATCATCATCATCATCATCATCATCATCATCATCATCATCATCATGATCATCATCATCATCATCATCATGCACCAAAAAATCCCAACTTTTCAGAGTTTACAATAAAAGACATTAATGCTGTAATATAATGATGGCGAGACCGAGCTTAAAAAATAAACAACAACAACAACAACAATACCTATAATACTAATAATTATACTACTACTACTACTACTAATAATAATAATAATATAAGCATGAGCCAATTAACACATTAAACTGTATTTGAAAACAAACAAACAAACAAACAACAGTAACACCAGTAACACGACCACTACCACCAGCATCTCCACCACTACTACTACTATTACTACTACTACTAATAATAATAATAATAATAATAATAATAATAATTATAAAATAAACAACATGAGCCAATTGACAGAGTAACCTGGATAGGACTGTTTATAGCAAATCATGTGACTCTGGATTAGATGACAGCACTGCATGTCAAAGTCAGAACCAGAAGGTAAATATGAATAGCCAGGAAAGTGCCCATTATCATGTCCATATATTCTGGTAAACTCTAAAACATTGATATTATAATCATTTACAGGCGCATTAAAGCCAGTGATTTGCATTGCATTTACATCTATTGCATTTTGGCAGACCCCCTTTTACAGAACGACTTCTGTATAATTTATGTAATAATGTACAATTATTTCATTTATACAACTGAGCAGCAGTGGCAGCTTTGGTGGTGCTTGGAACTCACAACCCTCCGATCAGAAAGTCCAACATTTTATTCACCGCCCATTCCATGTCCAGTCCTGGAGTGCAAATGTCCAGCCCAGATTTGATGATTTTCATGTATACAGATTCCTGCTTTAGTTGTGCTTGAGCACAAAAGTCGGCAAACTTTGTAAAAAAAAAAAAAAAAAAAAGAAAAAGTTTAAGAATGAATGCTGAAGAATGCTTTCTTTCTCCCTGCAGTACGGGAACTTTGTGGATAACTTGCGGCTGTATGTAAGAGGCGGGAGCGGTGGCATGGGCCTACCTCGAATGGGAGGACTTGGTGGAAACGGCGGAGACGTGTGGGTGGTGGCTAAAAAAGACCTCAACCTGAAACGGATCAGAGACAAATTTCCTAATAAACGCTTCATCGCCGGTGTGGGCTACAACAGCAGGTGTGTATATCGAGTCACAAACACTGGATGTCATTGAGACAGGCATATTTGGTGTATTTTATGACTTATTTGTGTTATGACCTATTTGGCGTATATCGATCAGACGTAACATTCTGAAATTATAACATCATGGACACTATTAGGCAGCAAGTGAACATTTTGTTCTCAAAGTTGACGTGTTAGAAGCAGGAAAAATGGGGTAAGGATATGAGCGAGTCTGACAAGAGCCAAGTTGTGATGTCTAGACGTCTGGGTCAGAGCAGCTCCAAAACTGCAGCTCTTGTGGTGTTTCCAGTCTGCAGTGGTCAGTATCTATCAGAAGTGGTCCAGGAAAAGAACAGTGGTGAACCGGAGACCAAGCCAAGGCTCATTAATGTACGTGGGGAGCGAAGGCCGGCGCGTGTGATCCGATCCAACAGATGAGCTCCTGTAGCTCAAATTGCTGAAGAAGTTAATACTGTTAATGCTCGATAGGTCAGGACTGTTTTAGCAGCAAAACACAATATTAATGTTATAATTATATTATAATAATAATATATAATAATATTAATGGCCATAATGTTATGCCTGATCGGTGTATTTATGAATAAAAAAAAAAAAAGTCAAGTTTATTTCTATAGCGCTTTTCACAACAGACATTGTCTCAAAGCAGCTTTACAGAAATCAACAGTCAAGGTGAATGGTGTGCATTTATCCCTGATGAGCAGCTATGGCGACTGTGGCAAGGAAAAACGCCCTTAGATGTTATGAGGAAGAAACCTTGAGAGGAACCAGACTCAAAAGTGGAACCCATCCTCATTTGGGTGACATCAAGATCATAAATCTTAAAGATCATAAATCTTTCAACAAAACAGAACACTGGAGAGTGAAAACTAACATGAGTACTGGAGTATAAGATTATAAGTAATGTTCTTTCTGCAGTCTTATACAGTCTATATGGTTAGTAACTCCTAGTTTTATGAGCTCAACATTTGTGATCATCACAGATCCAGCATCAGCTTCTCCATGCCAGAGCCTTTGGTGGCATGTTTATTTGTCTAACTGGATGAAGTTGATAGATTAGTTTTGATTCAATTTGAAATTGGATTGGAAGTTGTAGTCTAGGAGATTATTCATGTGATTTATTATCATTTAATATTAATTACAAATATATTTTTTTTAATTTCAATCCAATGACTAAACAGTTTTATATTGTGCCAATAACATGCATCTGTGTTTTCAACAACACGCTCCTGCTTTTCAGTATCCGTGCACTAAAAGGCGCAAAAGGGGCTGATCTGGAAATCTCTGCTCCTGTTGGAATCTGCTTGACCACGGACGATGGGAAAACTTTAGGTAACGTAACACGAGTTTAGAAATGACTTGGCTCCCGCGAACGGGTCGTATTCAGAGAAACATCAACCGCTATTAGTATTTGCATTAGTGCAATACAATGATGAAATAGCCTACATTCCTGTGACATTGTGACTTCACGCCCTTGGTTTGGTGTCCTGTCTACATTGTTATGTGCACAATGAAAAGGAAAAAAAAAACACCTCACGATTCTTTCAAGACCAAAATTCAAGTTGCAAAACATTTTCAGAATTAACAATAAGTTTCCCAGGAATACTGCTACAAGGCCAAACATCACCACCTGCAAGACTTTACACCAAATGCTGCTCATGAAACGCAAAACGGGTTTCGCGAGAGAAAGTTTACTCTAGAACCAGGAATGATTTTGTCATACTCTTGCGTATTCATTTGATTTGTGATAGCTCTTTGGGCTTGCTTTGGTTTTCTGTAGGGGAGTTAAATCAGGAAGGAGAAAGGGTTCTAGTAGCTAGAGGTGGCACCGGTGGATCCCTTCACTCAGAGTTTTTACCCAGTAAAGGACAGGCCCGGCACATCCGTCTGGATCTCCGCCTCATCGCAGACCTGGGTCTAGTAGGGTGAGAGAAACGGCATATCTCACAAATCTCACATTATCCATCAAATTAAAATTTCTGATTTTGTATGTGGTTACGGTATGTGATTTCAAGTCATCTAAATGCAGCATTGGAAAATATTCATTTAGATTGTGTTATCGAATTCTGCGAAAATCTTCATACAGATTGTTAAATATTTTATGTTTGTGCAGCAGATTTGGAAAGCAATTTGTGAACCAAGTGAGGCAGCATTATATAGTATTAGATGGCTTATAGGATTAGATAGTATTAGAATTAGATAAATATTTGTTTATTTGATAATTGTATTGAGTTTTTATTTATTTTATTTACATATATTTGATTGATTTCTTTATTTTAAAGGTTTCCTAATGCGGGGAAATCTTCTTTACTGACGGCCCTGTCTCACGCCACACCTCAGATTGCCAGCTACCCATGTGAGTACTGACCACCAGATGAACAGCCTTTTTAGCCTTTTTCAAGGAGCAAAACCAGTAATACAAATTCTGATTTATTACTGTATGGTAGCAAGTAATGCTAGTTGGTAGGGTTTTTTCACAGATTTTTTGTTATTGGCTACTAGAATGCATAAAACATTGGGAATCTCATTCACTGATGTCAAAATACTGCTGGACAATTGGATTTGAAGATAACTTTAAGGCCAATCTCATGAAAATCATAAGTCACTTAGCCATATTTGAGTAAATATTTGAGTAAAATTTGCTAAATCTGGTACAGTCAGGTGAGTGAATGAGATGTAGGACATATGTAGAAAAGAATAAATATAAAATTATGCATGTGATGCATATGATTCCTAACTTTTCGGACACCCTGTAGAAGCTGTCGAAGGTATTGTCAGTGACTTCTGCATTAATTTGGTAAAATAACTGGCGTTTTCCAAACTTGCGCCAACAGATTTACGGAGAAAAATGTCACACACTAGATTTTATTTAAGTGCATGCAGACATGTTTTCACGCTCTTTATATGTGACGCAGTAAATGCGATAATACAGCATGCATTATGTTATTTTTTCATTACTCTGGCCTTTGTTTTCAGTTAGCACATCAATGCGTTCACATTATGCTTTCTCACAGTCACAACTCTGAGACCTGAGATAGGCAAGGTGATGTATGAGGACCATAAGCAGGTAAAGAGCTTCTTTAGTGCATAAAATTAGCAAAATGATCAATTTTGTTTAATAATTTTTGTCTAAAAAGATTATACTAATATATATATATATATGATAATCCATGGCTAGGTGTGTGTTACCCCATTTTAATACACTTTGTGGAAGCTAAGCCTCTTCCCCTCGTCATGTAACGCCACCTACCTATGGATTCTACATTACATAGTAGGGATCCCTTCTGCACTCATGATCCCATCACTTGACATGCAGTGTTCCTGTAGCCTGCAAGAGCGTCTGTGTGATCATCCATTATTTTCGTTGTTTGCTGTTCCAGGTGTCAGTAGCAGATTTGCCCGGTTTGATCGAGGGTGCTCACATGAACAGAGGCATGGGCCACAAGTTCCTAAAACATGTGGAAAGAACGAAACAGCTCATGTTTGTGGTGTGTGGTATTGTAGTATAAACCTTCTTGTTGACTTCAATGACTTCACCATTAACTTCATGAGCCCAGAATATATTTATATGTTTTGTTTTCCGGTGTCTCAGGTTGACGTCTGTGGCTTTCAGCTGGCCACGAATACACCGTTCAGGTCTGCGTTTGAAGCAGTGCAGCTTCTGACGAAGGTACAGCCTATTGATAATGAACAAGAAAGAGTGATTTGTCACATTTAGAAAAGAATGCGATATTATAGAAAATAAAAAAAAAATAGCGCGAGTGAAAATTCTATTAGATTTTATTTGTGTCACTTTTAACAATAGACATTTTCCCAAAGCGGTTTAACAAAAGTAATTCAATTACAAATATACATTTCAAAATGATACATTATCCCCCATAAGTTTATCCCTAATGAGTGAGACAGTGGCAAGAAAAAACTCCCTGAGATGGTATAAGAAAGAACCCCTTAAGAGAAACCAGACTCAAAAGAAAATTCTACTTTTTCCTTAAAGACAATGTAAATAACCATAGAGGTCACTAAATTCTCACAGAATGACATTTATTTAAAATGTAAGGCTTTAATCCCAGACCCCTGCGAGCATGTGAATTTCAAGTGCAAATCTTAGCCTGGATTTTGTCTTCTATGTCCAGGAACTGGAGTTGTATAAGGAGGAGCTGCTGTCCAAGCCAGCCATCTTGGTGGTTAACAAGATGGACCTGCCTGAGGCTGAGGAGAAGCTTGGAGAGCTCCAGAACCAGCTCGAGAATCAGGAGGGTGAGTAATGCTGTTACAACTTCAAGTGTATAGGTGCTCCATTCTTTTTATGTGGTCCATTCTTCTGATTTTTAAGAGTCAAATTGCATGCTGTCAAAGGCAGCATAACAAGTTTTAGAGTCAGACCCTACCAAGAAAATGACTCTGGTCATTGGTATTTAAGACAAGAAAATGGCTGACTCTTTTCTTCGATTGAGATTTGTGTAGCTGTGTTGATTAAGCTCTATTTCTTTTTTCAAGTCTAAAGAGTGCAGGCTTCTAAACGTTCTGCTTTTTTGTTCTTCATTCAGAATTGAGTCAACTCCTCCCAGAGGACATGGTACCCAAGACCTTCCTTCATTTTAAACACACCGTTCCTGTTTCTTCCCTGACTGCCCTCGGGCTTCCTCATCTTAAAGCAGTCATCCGTGAGTCGCTGGAAGAGCAAGAAGCCTTAAAATCAGAGAGATACCGTATAGAGAAGCTTCAGGAGCTGAGACGGGAGATTCCTGTTGTTTCCAAGACCACTTGGGGGCAGCGTCGCTCCAAACCCTTGAATTGGAACTGAATTTATGAGGTCATTATTGGCACCAAATGGCCACACATTCATTAGAACTATACGTTTCTTCTTTAGTGCTGCACACTGGAATTGACTGATGTCAATGATTTCGTGTCCCGTTTCAAATCGATCTCGTCTTAGATCTACAGGCTTTGCGACCTCTCCTTGTTGAATGGAATGAAGGATGAAGAAATATTTTTACTGATGTGTATTGTAAATAAAACTGTGCTTCTTTGTTCCACACTTTAATTTATCTGTTTATCTTTTTCTGTCGCTAAGAAACCTTGTGGTCTTTATACATTTCTACCCATTTAATTACCAATAAAGCAGCTATTCAGCAATAAAGCACTGTAACATTATTTATGGAATTTTAATCTCAAACCCTGGTTCTGGTGTGCATTTTAAATAAAATGATAAATGATATTATTTCCCATGCCCTGAGCACACCTTTTTTAAAACTTAATAAAACATTGATAAGCTAATAAACTGAATTTGGTAAACCTGTGGGTCATGGCATGAAAACATTGCTATTAGCATGTTAATGTTGTACTGTTGTATTGTCTGTAAAAGTTAATAGCAACATATTGCATTCCTGCATAAAGGTTTTTCATTAATTTTGTGGTTCCAGCACATAAATGAACCTTTTGACCTTTTCCACAACGTGTAGTAGTGTAACAGCCTTGAACTGTAATGGACCTAAGCAGAGGTGGGAAGTAACGAAGTACAAATACTTCGTTACTGTACTTAAGTAGATTTTTTTGGTATCAGTACTTTACTCCACTATTTATTTTTCAGACAACTTTTTACTTTTACTCATTACATTTTTACACAAATATCTGTACTTT
>JAAIIK010000164.1:799348-814376 GCA_014706435.1 Silurus glanis
CCACAGCTGGAACAATTGACTGATGCTTTCTGGGACTATGTTGCCAAGGCAACACACACTGCAGAGGACACAGTGAAAACAATTAGAGAGTCTCAACTTGGCCAGGAAGTCAAGTAAGTTAAAAGAACTATGTTTACTTTTATGATTGTGATTTTAAAGTCAACTTTTTAAATTTATAATCATGTTTCTTGTTTTTACTCCATAGTGCCAGATTTACAGATGGCGCTAATATGGCCAGTGAGTATGCTGTCACTCTCCAGAAACAAGTGAGCCCTTTTGCCCAGGACATCATGACCAAGATCTTCCAGGAGGCTGAGGTTCTGAAGGAGCGTCTTGAGCAGGATTTGACCACCGTGAGGGGCAAACTGGAGCCCTATTCTGATGATCTGAAGACCCAAATTCAGCAGAAAGTGGAGGAGCTCAGAGTAGCTGTGGCTCCCTATGCTGAGTCCATTGACACTGAAGCTCTGAAAGCCACCATGCTGCAGAAGACAGACGAGCTCAGAGGAAGTTTGGAGGAGAAAGTGAAGGAGCTGCAGTCCCAGATGGAGCCCTATGCCGAACAACTCAGACAGAAAGTAGATCAGCACATGCAGGAATTCCAAAATGCTGTGGCCCCTCTGACTGACGATCTTCAGACCAAGGTTGCTGAGAGAGCCGCTTTGGTTCAGCAGGGTCTGGCTCCTTATGCTGAGGATCTGAGAGAGAAACTGGACCCCTATGCCCAGAATCTGAAGGACCAGCTTACCTCTCTGTATGAGTCCTTCACCAAGACCAACTAAATACTCCAAACCACAGTTTACACTCTTACACCCATGAATGAAAACGACCAAAATGAAATAGCAGACATCAAACATCCAACTCTTTTCAACATTCAACTCTATTAACCTCGTACTGTTATGGAGTTGTGTTCTTTGTAAATGTCATACTGGTATGTGATGCAAAACGTCCATTTCTTGTGATTATATTATAATAAACCTGCTATGAAAACAACTGATTCTGAAAGTTTACTGTTTTAAAGTATAAAAGCTACTTCCAACCAAAAATGACCACTGTCAGACAAAAAATATATTTCAACAGATTTAATGGATACATTATCTACTGTAATTGAAATATAAATTATAACAAGTTTAAAGAAATTCATAAAATATATGATGATCCACGTTAGAAAATAAAGCACTGTGCACTTAAAAAATAAAAATAAAAATAAAAAATAAAACAATGTGTAAGGACGGTCAGATCCTTTTATGATCCCAGACCCTGAGAACTGCCATGCAACAAAACAATAAACTTTCTAATCTGAGGAAAGGATCTCTTTAATCTGAGGAAAGAATGCAATCTGTTCAGTTGTCCTATCACCCATCCTTGAGCCCCCCTCTGTCCCTCCTGGGGAGACGACCAGGTCATGCAAAGGTGACAGAAGTTCCCGGAATTCAAGCTACTATACTTGCATAATGTAATAATTACATTTTAGAAATGTATGCATTTCTCCTCCACATGTTTGGTATCATTTTAAAGGTCTAAGTGTGATTGGAAATATGATCTCAGTCCCATATCAGTAGAACAGATTTCAGGTTTGGGGAAATTCTGTCCTACTGACATAAAGGTTGCCCCTGAGAAGATCCTTATCAGGTGTTGTTTTTACACTAGGTGACATTTGGTTTTTAGGTCACCTCCTGTCCCAAGAAAGGATTTGCAAAGCTTTTATCAATTTGAATTTACAAGTGTTTACGATGGTTTGGGTATTTAAGGAAATTTGGCGAAACACTCAGGGAAGCATTCTGTAGTCAGAACTTCCCACACTTCTCTGTGTGTCTCTATTGCCAGGTACAGTAACTCTTTAACAATTGTTTAGTAATTTGCATGGCCAAAATATTTACAACAACCAAAAGCAGCACAAGGCGCTTTCCAGTAAAACAACAATAGACAATAAAATATAAGAACACAATGTACATAAAATAGCAGTTGAATCAGGGGCTACGTGTTAAAACCTTGTATTAATAAATGAGTTTTCAACTGCGATTTAAAAACACTCAGCACAGTGATGCTTCGTATGTGTGCTGGAAGTGCGTTCCACAGCTTTGGTCCCTGGACAGCAAATGACCGGACTCCACTTTTTATATTTGTACTTGGGAGTGACCAGAGAGGTATGTCCAGAGGAGCGGAGAGTTCTGGCTGGTTGGTAGACTGTTACTAATTCGGCGAGTTAGGCCGGGGCCAGACCATTGATGGCCTTGAACACAAACAGCAGGACCTTATACTCCACACTGAACCGCACCGGAATAAGCAAGCATTTAGGGGCCTACTTAAAGAATATTAGTTTATCGTTATATGCTCTGACTAAGATTTGGATTGGACAATGTGCCTCCGTAAGCAGGTATCGTTAGCCAAGCACAAGATTCTAAGCGACCCCGGGTCCATAATATATGATTATTTGAAAAGACAGACTGTTTAGAATAATCTATTAAAATTAGAGAAGAAATACCACCAATAAGGTGATCAGCTTGAATTAGATATAGTCAAGTTAAATCAGATTTAAAAATAAAAATTGGATTAATGCAACAAATTGATATCCATTTTAGTAATCTTTTACAGATGTGCGAGAAAGACTAACATGCAGAATACCTTCACCCACACCAGTGGATTCTGTCGTTGTGCCATTGGGTGTGCACCCTACAAATGTCACAGGAACCTGGATATAATTATACACATCTTTAATAACCATGTGTAGTTAGCTTCCTTGTGTTCTATGGTTTTGTGTAGCACCTTATTTGTTTGTTTATATAATTTGTTAATAGAAGCCTAATAATGCAATTGTTTAGGCCATGATAAATAAGAACATAGACTTGATGAAGGGTGTACTTTCTTTCTTACACTGTATATCTAATGAATTTTGTTTTCAATATGACAAAATTGGAAGAAATAGTTCATTCATTTTAGTTCCATCAATTTTAGAAAACTCTCATCATACAGTTTGATATGTAAGAAGAATAATACATGACATAAAAATGAATTAAACACTACAGCATGACTGAGTGATTCCACTCTCTGTTATCTGCTATATTGCTGCTTGACAGGATTATCACCTCTCACAGGCTCCATGGTAAACTGTACAATCTGATTTGTTTTCATTGTCAGGAGCAAGACTGATCTTGTATCCCATCTTACATTTACACTGGCAACTCACCAGCCTATTGCAGTCCATGGATGTACTTGCATTGTATTATATCTTCACTGAGTCTGTGTCCTTCATACTGAATTGCTTGTTATAGATGTCTGTAATGCAGGGCCTTTTCTCATGGCCTTTTCTAATGTCCTCAACACTCTGGACAGTGCCTTGGGTTTGGGTTTCTGTGGTCCCTTTAAACCAGGCCAGAGCATTATAGATGATACCTTGTCACCAAGATGTTGGGTTCTTCAGAAGATGTCTTCTGTGTGATAGTTGCCAAGGTGTTTAAATAAGCGGTAAACAACTCGCATAGCTGTTCACCCGCTCGACTGTGGCCAAGTTGATCATCAGGGGACTATATTACCTCACCTACTTCCTCCAGTAATCAATAATCATCTCCTTAGATTTGGTGATATTCAAGGAGAGACTGTCCTTATGATACCATGTGAAGAGAAAGTTGGTTTTTCAGAACTACAACAAGGTTACCTTTGATATCAGATGGATCTGAGAGGTGTCTAGGGAAATCGCAAGATCTTCATATGGAGATGAATGTACAGACATACACAGATTAGTCTAATAGGATTTAATTTCTGCTGATATGCTGCCATTTACTCTACAACACCATGTATGAAGAAGCTCACTGAAAGAGCAGAAATAGATGGACAGGTTATGAGCCCACAAAGAGCCTTATGGCACACCAATAACATTTCTGCATGGATCAGATCAGAATACCATCCCTCAAAAAAAAAAAAAAAGAAGGAGCTTTAGGCTACTGAAAGGTTTGATTGGATGGGGAATGATGAAACTTTGGTCAGTTGGGGATTCAAATGCATCTGTTTCATTGCAAAAGGAGGCTTTAACTGCAGAGCTCATATATAACTAAATAATCGTGAATAGTGAAAAACTGAATTTCCACTATTACCATAAGAGATTTTCATTTTTCAATTTCATTGGGTGAAATTATACATTAACATGGTATTCGCTTCCATTGCTATGCTGATGATACACAGTTGTATATTTATAATAATAATAATAATAATAATAAGTTTAATTTATATAGCGCCTTTCCCAAGCTCAAGGACGCTTTACAAGGTAACAGATGAACATACATAAACATAAACATATTCCTCGGACATTTGCCCAGGACGAAGGATTACATGCAGCTGCATGAGTTAATAGCAGAGACAACACAGACACAAAAACATACAGGACAAGAGATAGAACACTACATAGTACATGAACATACACCACATTTCAGAAAAATTAAGGACTCCTAACACACATGCATTGATTGATAGTGGAGGTTGAAAAGTTGGGTCTTAAGCCTTGATTTAAATTCAGTCAAAGTGGTGATGGTTCTGAGTGCAATGGGTAAGGAGTTCCATAGTATTGGAGCAATGACAGAAAAGGATCTGCCACCCGCAGAGGATAGGCGGTATCTAGGAACACATAGAAGTTCAGAGTTTGAAGACCGGAGTGATCGTGAAGGAACATAGGATGAGAGAAGATCGGAAAGATGGGGGGGGGGGGAAGAGCATTTAGTGCCTTATAAGTGAGCAGTATGATTTTATATTTTATGCGAGATGAGACTGGCAGCCAGTGAAGATCAAATAATATAGGGGTAATGTGGGCAGATTTTTTATTGGAGGTTAACATTCTGGCAGCCGAGTTTTGTATGTACTGTAAACATGAGATTGAGTGAGCTGATAGACCAGAGAAGAGTGAATTGCAGTAGTCGAGACGGGACGTAATCAGAGCATGCACTAATGTTTCGGCATCATTTCTGCAGATGAAAGGTCGCAGTTTGACAATGCGTTGTAAATGAAAAAAAGATGTTTTGGAGAGGCTGCGAATATGGGCATCAAAGGATAGTGAGGGGTCGAGTATGATACCTAAATTTCTAACAGTAGCTGAGGGGAAAATCGTAGTAGCATCCAGATCAAGACTAAAGTCCACAGAGTTGTTTTTTATTAGAGATGCGGGACCAGTTATCAGAATGTCGGTTTTACCCAGATTCAGGCTAAGAAAATTTGAGTGTAGCCATTGTTTTAACTCGCTAACACAAGAGGAGAGTGAGGATTTTACATTAACAGAATCTGGTTGACAAGCAGTATATAACTGAATATCATCAGCATAACAATGATAACTAAAACCATGTCTACGAATGATGTTGCCAAGCGGCTGAATGTACAGAATGAATAGTAGTGGGCCAAGAACAGAGCCCTGTGGGACACCCTGTTTAAGTAAGACAGTAGGAGATTTGGAATTGTGTATGGAGATGTGATATTGCCTGCCCGTGAGATAAGAGGAAAACCAGGATAGTGCAGAGCCTGATATGCCTAATTCTGCTAATCGTGAAAGTAAAATCTTATGACAGACAGTATCAAAGGCAGAGCTGAGGTCTAATAACAGAAGTATAGAGAGACTACCTGAGTCTCCAATGAGTAAAAGATCATTAACAACCTTTACTAGCGCGGTCTCCGTGCTACGCTGCTGGCGGAAGCCAGATTGAAAAATATCGAAGAGGTTGTTACCAGCTAGGAATGACTGCAGCTGAGAGGTCACAGCCTTTTCCATGATCTTCAATACAAATGGCAGGTTGGAAATACGGCGGTAGTTGGATAAGTCTGCCGGGTCCAGATTAGTCTTTTTGAGTATGGGAGTAACAGCAGCAGTCTTAAGTGACACAGGTACAGTAGAGGAGATAAATGACATATTAATAAGGTGGGAGATGGGGGCAGAAATCGCCGATGTACAGTCTTTTAGCAGGAAAGTAGGTGCAGGATCAAGAGTGCATGATGAGGAGTTAGATTTTTGTATTAACTCAGTGATTAAAGAGGAATTGGTTAAGGCTAGGGTTGTCATAGAATTAATAGATTGAGATTTCATATGCTCATCGGTAGTTGGTTCCTCACCAAATGTCGCATACAAAGTGTCTAGCTTACCCTGGAAATGGTTCAGGAAAGAGCAGCACATAACCATGGATTCAGAGTCACTAAGGCTGTGCTTTGGTGCTTGAGTCAGTTTATTAATTGTGCTAAATAACATTTTGGGCCTATTGCTTGCTTTGTTAATGATGCTGGAGATGTGGGAAGAGCGGGCTGTATTTAAGGCCAGTTTGTATTGCTGAAGGCATTCAGCGTATATAAGAAAATGGCCAGTTGAACCAGTTTTCCTGAAGAGACGTTCATGTTGTCTACATTTTACCTTCAAACCTCGAAGCTCTGCATTGAACCACGGGGAGGAATGGGACATAGGGACAGACCTAATCTTAGTTGGGGCAAACTCATCCAACAATTTTTCAAAAGTACAGCAATACTTGTCATAGATCATAGATGGGCAGGTTAAATTTAGCACATCAGAAAGAGCAGAGGAGGCAACAGAATCACAAAAGGAGCTAGTGTCAACAGTATTTAAATGACGATAACGTATGGTTAGATTTTTGGTGTGGTTGACTGGACAGATAGATGTAAAATCAAAGGAGATGAGTCTATGGTCAGAAAGAGGGGTAGCTAAACTGTCAACAGAGATATTATTCAGACCAGATGTACAAACAAGATCAAGCATGTGACCATGAGTATGAGTTGGAAAATTAACATGCTGGATGAGGTCAAAACAGTCAAAGACAACATTTAGCTGAGTAGCAGTGGAGCAAGCAGTATCAACATGAATGTTGAAATCACCAAGAAGAATAACTTGGGACGACACAGCACATGCTTGGGTTAGTAGTTCACTGAGTTCTGAGAAAAAGTCACTTTGTTGTTTAGGTGGTCTGTAAATTAATATAAGTACAACGGGATGTTTGATACCAAACTTCATAACCATGTACTCAAATGTCGTGGTATTGTGAAAAACCAGTTTAGAGACAGTTAAAGACGCACGAAAAATGACAGCAAGACCACCCCCTTTACCGGTTGTACGTGGTTCTGACATATGTCGATATCCAATTGGGGTAAGCAGATTCAGCTGGATAAAATCATCTGGTACCTGCCAAGTCTCTGTGAGAAATAACATATCATATTTATTGTCAACTATTAGCTCATTCATATAGGTGCCTTTGTCTGAGATAGATCGACAATTTAGGAGGGCACAGTGTTTATTTGTTCCATTGACAGTAGGGGTGTGCTTAATCACAGAGTCAGTCATATTAATGTTGACAAGGGAGCGATGTCGATTATGAGAACGTGCCGACTGTTTCATAGCCCTGCTACTGGACCAGATAGAGGGGATCGCAGACGATGATGACTGATGAAGGACGTATCTCCTTCTGGAAGAGCGATGTATATATCTTGGGCGACGAAGGATACCAGATGCGCGGCAATGGTCATACGTCGCGGGGTCGAGGCGCCAGTGCCCGTTTAGAGCCACTAGCTCGCAGGGCCTGTATACGATTTCCATTTGATTGTTGAAACCAAAAATAGCCAGAGATAGAGTAGTAAATGCCAGAAACTTTAACGTGCTGAGAAGAGCCATGGAAAAGTTAGCCAACAGCATTACCGCGTTAGCCAGAACCGAACCCAACCAAACATCAACAAAAGCACACGGAAAGTGCAGCTACCTGACCAAACAGTATGCTAGCAGACAATCCACAAGTAGAGTGTTAACTCACCTCATAGTTAGTCAGATCGATGTAGGATCGAGAGGGTAGAGGGCTCGCAATAAACTAGAAACCAAACTTTCTTGCCACAAAAAAAAACTCTCCAACACGAGTTCTCCAGCACGCCGAAAGGCAAAAGATAACTCGCAAAAAAATCTCCAACACGCCGAAAGGCAAAAGATAACATCCAGATGTATGGGAATTCCTCAGATCGGGAAGTAATCCAAACAATAATTCCGAAACGTGAATTAACACAGCAGGCAAACGAAACAAAACAAAACAAGACAAAACAATAACCCAGCATGGAGCGGCAGCTAGATGAATAAAAATAAGCTATTTCAGCAAAGCCAGATGAGAGAGATCAGCTTAACAATGTTGAGGAGTGTGTAAAGGACATTAGACAGTGGATGCTTGATAACTTTCTTCTGCTCAATTCAGATAAGACGGAAGTACTTTTACTAGGACCACATACAGCTGGAAGCAAACTTTCCGATTACGTAGCATCTCTGGATGGTGTTTCTGTTTCAGCGTGTACAGCAGTCAAAGACCTTGGTGTGATTATTGACCCTAGTCTTTCCTTTGAGGCTCATGTAAATAATATTACCAGGATCGCCTTCTTTCACCTTAGAAATATTGCTAAAATTAGAAATATGATGTCTATACAGGATGCAGAAAAACTAGTTCATGCTTTTGTTACTTCTAGATTAGACTACTGTAATGCTTTACTGTCTGGGTGTGTGAGTAAGTGCATAAATAAGCTTCAGTTAGTTCAGAATGCAGCAGCAAGAGTCCTCACTAGATCTAGAAAATATGAGCACATCACTCCTGTATTAATCAGTCTACACTGGCTCCCAATCAAATCTCGCATTGATTATAAAATACTACTGACATATAAAGCACTTAACGGTCTCGCACCGCAGTATCTGAGTGAACTTCTGTACCAGTATGATCCTCCATGCCTACTTAGATCAAAAGGTGCAGGCTATCTGTTGGCTCCTCAAATAATGAAGACTACAGCAGGGGGCAGATCTTTCTCTTATAAAGCCCCACAGTTATGGAACAGCCTTCCAATCAGTGTTCGGGACTCAGACACAGTCTCAGTGTTCAAGTCGAGGTTGAAAACATATTTATTTAGTCAAGCCTTTTATCAGTAGATGGTTCTCCCTTGTAGTTATGCTGCCATAGCGAGTCTTGCCGGAGTCCAAACTGCACAGTGACATTAACTTTCATACAACAATAAAGACACATAATAATCCATATCCTTCTCTTCCTGTCACCTCTCTTCTCTCTCTCTCTCTCTCTCTCTCTCTCTCTCTCTCTCTCTCTCTCTCAGTCGAGTTAAACATGCTCCTGAGGTTCCAGTGACCACTGTTCCTGCCCCACTCCCCTCCGTGGATCTTCCCACTTCATCCAGGCCTGCCTAGTGTTCTCCTCGACTGGAGGCCAGCTTGGGATGGTTTCTCATCAACGCCTTGGGTGGTTCCATGAAATTCCGGAGTAAGAACGGGCGCTTTGAGGATGGATTGGACTGTAGTTAATGTCAACAGTCTGCTACATTGACTCATGACTACTTTTCGATTCTGATCATCATCACTCTACCCCACAACATCGTTTATCTGCTATAAATGGACATTTGGTTACCTGGACTTTAGGCTCTGTTGGAAATAAGGGCTCATTTAGGGCATTATGATGTAAAGTATACTAAGTAATGGACTTTGCTTTTTTCACTCAGGCATACTCGGACACACACAAAGCCACCATCTGAGTCAACACAAACATAAACAAATGAAGAAAGCATGACTATAGCATTATAGACTATACATACAAAAACCATGCTTAATTTGCCATATGTTTGTTTATTAGTTCAAAAGACAAAACATTAAATGTGGATCAAAACACCAACCATGAAGGTTTGTACCAGCTGTACCAACAATTATAACATTCATTTGTCACACAAAAAGTATGGTATTTGTAGTGGCCTCCTTTAAAAATAAAAACTCCACAAATGAAGCGAATCCTGATCTTTATTGTAAAAAAAAATAAAAAAATAATTGGGAATTAATGTCAAAAAGTATATTGCAATGCAGGTAAATTTTTTTTTTATATTTTCCTTCCTTGATACATCACTTTCTGTTGAAGATTGCCCCAGGACACTGCCAAGGCAAATACAATTCATCCTATTTACAGCAAACTGAGAGACTGACACAAATTGTGTGACAATGTTACACTCCATATTTGCAACACAATGACTTACAGCAAACTTAAATAAAATGTATTATGGTTCTTTTATTTATTTATTTTTTTTTCAAATTATTTTTATGAGGTTAATATTGATGCTGCTGCAAGAGTTGAAGTATGCCGTTGGTGCAACTGTAGCTGTCACAAAAGAAATGTATGCCCCTTTATTTATTTAATTTTACTCATTTAAACTCAGGTTTAACTAGGTACTATTTATCCTAGGTACTATTTAGTACCCAGTTTATGAAACTAGGTACTATTTATCCACAAGTCCTAAATGATAGGTGAATACAGCCTTATTAGGGGCATTAATGGCCTGTGCAAACAGGTTAGCTCCTACCCCTAAAACCTAACCCTAACCCTAGAACCTAACCCTAATCCCTGTCCCTAACCCCAACCCTAAAACCTAACCCTAATCCCTATCCCTAACCCTAATCCTAAATCCTAACCCTAACACCTAACCCTAACCCTAAATCCTAACCCTGACCCCTAACCCTAAATCCTAACCCTAACCGCTAACCTTAACCCTAATCCCTAACCTCAACCTTAAAACCTAACCCCAAAACTGAAAGCTAACCCTAATCCCAACCCCTAACCCTAATCTCTATCCCTAACCCCAACCCTAAAACCTAACCCTAACCCCTATCCCTAACCCCAACCCTGAAACCTATCCCCAACACTTAACCCTACCGTAAATCCTATCCCGGCCCGTGCCTCATGCCTGTTAAACGGTAACGGTGTTAATTTATTTAAAAAGTAATGTGTTACAGTATTAGTTACTGTCAAAAGTAACTTCTTTACAGTACTGTCCCAACACTGCTGATTGGTGCCTACTCATTAGGTTGCCCAGAACAGAAAATTGATCCATATGGAAGAAGGTGGTGAAGGTAAGAAACGTGCAGCCTGCCAGCTTTCAAATAGGTGTCTAGTGATTGATAAATATTTGATTGACGAATATTGTACCCTGATTGAAGTAGCTGTTTAGTAGGCTTGATTTTGCATACCATTGCATCAATGACTGGATGACACATAATATAATATTATATTTCGGATTAAAATCATTATTATTAATTGATTAATTAGTTAGAACCTAGTTGTTATGAATAAAGGTGCCATTAGTTGTCTTCTTATGAATGATTTTTTTGTCATTGATACAGTGTTGCTGATGCAAGGTAGCCCTTCGTTACCAAACACAAAGTAACTAAATTAAGATACAATTATGAGCCGTTCGCAAACTGTTATTAACATAACATAATTAACATTAAACTGTTATTGACTTTAAAACTAACCTTCATCTGGGAGATAACAGTGATATGTATGTGAATATTTAAACTGTTAACTGGTTGCATATGTCAGATTTATTACATGACTCTACCTAATAAAAGCTGTTGCTATCAAACATTGTTTACTTAAAAAAACAGAGTCAGTGTAATGTAAAGGAACAGATCAAGTAGGCCAAATGATGGAAGGTTTGTGAAGAAATTCCATGCTTCCTTGTAAAAGTAGTTTTTAGTATTATCAAAATACAAAAACACATTGGTTTATTTTGATACATGGTGATTTGTGATAGCAGGGTATCTGCGAGAGTGAAAGGGAAAGTTCATAGGACTGTGGTGAGACGTGCGATGTTGTATGGTTTAGAGACAGTGGCATTGAAATTTAATATTATTATTGTTCTAAAGTTTCTGGTGTAAGTGTCATTTCAAGACAGTTCAAGTAACTAAAGGTGCTTCAAAATTGCTCGAAAAATAAAGCCAATTTATTTATATTCACTTTGCAATGAAGATATTTGGGTTTGAGATCAGAAGATGAATCTGAGATGATTGGTTAGAATTTCACCTCTTATTTTCTAATATTTACCTTTAGATGTTATGCTTATCACAGGCTCCCTTTGGTAACAGCACCCAATTTTGAGGTGAGCTAAAGTATAGGTATGAAGGTATACATATAGTTATTTACATTTATTTTTAAACAACACAGCATTTGGCACTGTCCACGCTCTGAATCTATCCGAGGAGAGCGCTCTCCCTCGAAGCTCAGGTCTAGTAGAAGGCATGGAGATGGATGAGTCCTCTCCAGCCTCTCCTGCTGGGCCGAGCTCCCGTTCCCCAGGGAAAGGACAACTTTGGCGGTTCCTTCTTCCGGCGTGTGTAACGCGGTGCTCCGGATTTCTTCCTCCAAGGAGGGAGAATTTTCTGATGCTAGCAAGCCCACGGACTCCTCACAGCCTGTGCTGTTCGAGGAGCTCCTGGAGATAGTGACACGGGCTGTCACTAAGCTAGAGATAGCTTCGCCCGATAAGAAGGGGAAGCAATGCGTTTCCTGTGTCCCACGGCACAGCCTCCGCCCCAGTGCCTACCGTTTTTTCCCGACCTAAACAAGAAGGTGTGTAGGTCGTGGGAGACCCCACATTCGCATATGGGAGAATTTTCCCCAGGGTTGTATGTGCATATGGGAACCTAGACACCTCAGAGTGTAGGTCGGGAAAAAACGGTAGGCCCCGGGGTGGAGGCTGTGCCGCGGGACGCAGGAAACGCTCATCCAGCTTGCTGGGAACGCGTTGCTTCCGCTTTTCATCGGGCCAAGCTATCTCTAGCTTAGCTGTGAGGAGTCCGTGGGCTCGCTAGCATCCAAAAATTCTCCCTCCTCGGAGGTAGAAATCCGGAGCACTGCGTTACACGCGCCAAAAGAAGGAACCGTACCTCCCGTACCTTGCCCTGCATTTACTATACGCGAATATAGTAGGGTTCAGGGAGTGCGGCTATGGGGAGATGCCCAGGGTTGAAGAGACGCTAGCAATCTCTCCCCAGGTGATGCATCGTGAAACGCTCCAGTATTGTCTACAAAAGCCACTTGTGTTGCAGGCATACCAGGCTGACCTGCTATGAGAGCTGGACAAGGGATTCAGCTCTTGGGCTGATAATTAGGAGTTACGTCGCGCTGCGACCTAACCCTCAGAGTCACCTAGGTACGCCACGAGCTCCCCTTTCAGCCTAGCACTCTCACCCCGCACCTTCACAAAGTCCATGAATGCGGCTCTAGCCCCGCTATGGCTTCAGGGCATTCACATTCTGAACTATATCGATGATTGGTTGATATTAGCTCGATCAGAGCTTCAGGCGGTCCAGCATCGAGAGATCGTTCTCGCCTGCATGAAGGGGCTAGGGTTAAGACTGACCGCAGAGAAGAGTGTGCTTTCTCTGTTGCAGAGACCAACCTTCTTGGGCATGGTGTGGGACTCGACCGCGTTGCGGGCAGACTTGTCTCCGACAGACGTATCCCCATGTGGACAACACATCTGTGGTCTCGTACATCAACCGCCAGGGGGGTCTCCAATCTCGCCCCCTGTACAGGCTGGTGCGGCAGATACTCTTGTGGTCCCAGGGGAAACTCCTCTCACTGAAAGAGCAGTTGACAACCCCGAGGTGGTGGAGCAGATATGGCAGAGATATTACAGAGCCCAGATAGATCTGTTTGTGACTCGGGAGACCTCGCACTGTCCCCTCTGGTTCTCTCTCTCTCACCCAGCCCCACTGGGGCTGGATGCTATGGTGCAGACGTGGCCGAGGCTACGTCTGTACGCCTTCCTTCCCATCGCGCTGCTTCCGGGAGTTCTGGAGAGAATCCAGCAGAAAGGTGTACGTCTTTTCCTGGTGGCACCTCGGTGGCCAGGCAGACTGTGGTTTGCGGACCTGCTGTCCCTTCTCGAGAGACCTCTTTGGGAAATTCCCGCCGATGACGTCACGACTTGACTTCAGATTTTACGCGTGATTCAGAGCGTGGACAAGGTTTTCACGCAGCGTCTCGTTCCTTCAGAGAACTAGGGTTACATACGTAACCTAGAGATGTTTATCACTAATGAGCGAGCCAGTGGTGACTGTGACAAATAAAAGCTCCCTGACTGAAAACCAGACTTGTGCATAATGTTTGCTATGTTGAATGCTTGTGTAGTGGTTCTGATTGGGTTTCCATTTGCCCTTCACCTATATTTATTTTTTCCTGTTTACCAACAAATTTACAGGCAAAACTGTGGGTTTAAACCAAGATTGGAAAATGCAGAACTAACAATCAATGTAACAGAGCACATCTGGGTATCAAGAAACATCTGTCAATCACATTTTGTGATTTTATAACCTTCCTGCTTGTCAAAAACACAAGTATGTACAACAGAAGTATTTAGATTTAGATATAACTGCAGATGTTCTATGTTTAGTTCTATGACTAAAACTAACAGGGTATTTGGGTTACTTGGGTTAATAACCGTAGGCCAATAATGAAAATGACAGTGTGGAATGGAGACTGGATTATATAGATGGATTGCACAGAAAAGCTGGTCCATTCAAGTATGAGGTCTTTGTGTATACAGACACAAATAGTTGAAAGCTTCTGACTAAGGTATACACATTTAATTTAATTATATTATATTTCTGTTCCACTTTCAACAATGGATATTGTCACAAAGTGGCTTTACAGTAATAAAAATATTAAGACATACACAGTTCAATAGTAACACCACTACTCCAGCTCTTAACACTCATATGGAATTCCACAGGACATATTTTAAAAGTTGATCTGTTGTAGCGTAATGATTGAATTTTACCCATGCCTGAATGTATCTGTGCTTTTATTACATGACATACAGATGTTTATTGGCACACTACTTGAACCTCAGACTCTGTGGCAACCGATGATCCACTTAGGAAGTTATGATGTGGAGGGTTGTCAGCACTGCACTACCTCCTGGACTTTGAGTTTTCAATACAACTCACAACTCTCTACAGTATATATAATGATGACTGAGGCAGTCTTGCATACATACAGCTGGTGTTTTATAGAGCAGGTAAGAAAAAGCTTGTACTGACTGTAATTGTTGTTATACATTGATGTTAATGTCTACATATTTATTCAGTTTATTAACTGCAATAGTTAATTTCGTTATTTCTTTTTTCAGAATCAAAGCAAGAAACATGAAGGTCTTTTTGGTACTGGCTCTGGCTGTATTCACAGGTACGATCATTTCAGTC
>JAAIIK010000165.1:12776-29709 GCA_014706435.1 Silurus glanis
TGTGTGTGTGTGTGTGTGTGTGTGTGTGTGTGTGTGTGTGTGTGTGTGTGTGTGTGTGTGTAAGGTATAGAGACTGGCTTGTGTTATCAGTCTCCCGAGGTGGGGGTGTGACACTGTGGAATGCAGACTCTCAATAAAAATTGTAAGCCGGGTTGTTCATCCTTTGATTGAAGAGCAGATGTCGAAGATTAAAAGGGATGCCTGGGACATGAAATCTAAATGACCTGTGCCAGATGCTACACTGACATGTTGTTGATTTAGCTTTGGTAATAACATTATACAGCTCTTCCTGTTATATACATGTAAAACAGTGTAGCTTTGGAGTTGTAGGCGAGATAATGTCAGGAGATGCTGTCAGAGGTTAGACCGCCACAATTGTTTTTCTAATGTTATCTATTTTTTTCAGTGAAGAAGTTCATAAAGTCTTCACTACTAAACTGTGATGGAACACAATTTTCAGATATCTGATTTGTAGTTAGTTTAGCTACTGTACTGAAAAGGAACCTGGGATTGTTTTTTTCTATGAGTTTGCTCAGGTGTTCAGCTCTAGCAGCTTTTAGCGCCTGTCTGTAGCTGAGCATACTGTCTTTATACGCAATTCTAAATACCTCCAATTTAGTTTTCCTCCATTTTCTCTCCAGATTACGGGCTGTTCTCTTGAGGGCATGCATATGACTATTATACCAAGGTGCAGGTGCTTGTTCTCTAACCTTTTTTACCTGGATGGGGGCTATGGTGTCTAATGTGCTAGTGAGGATAAGGTCTATGTTGTTAACCATTTCATCAAGATTATTAGTAGTTATGGGTTTAGTGAGAAATTGAGATAAATCGGGCAGGTTATTTATGAATCTGTCCTTAGTGGTCGGAACAATAGTCCTACCAGGTCAATAACGTGGTGCAACACGGCTAATCTGCTCTACCGGTAGTGTGTACAGTATGAGATAATGGTCTGTGATGTCATCACTCTGAGGTAAAATATCTATATCAGTGACGTCTGCTCCATGGGATATTATTAAGTCTAATATGTGGTTAAAGCGATGAGTTGGTCCGGTGACATTTTGTTTAACCCCAAAAGAGTTTAATAAGTCGACAAATGATAATCCTAGAGCATCGTTTACATCATCTACATGAATATTAAAATCTCCTACAAGCAGCACTTTATCAAAATTGATCAAGAGGTCTGATAGAAAACAAGCAAACTCTTGAAGAAAATCAGCGTAGGGCACTGGGGGTCTGTACACGGTGACCAGAGCGAGTTTTCTATGTATGTCTGAAAGTACAATTTTAAGAACGAGCACTTCAAATGATTTAAAACTGAATCCTAATCTCTGACTAACATTAAGAGAGGCACTATAAATGGTTGCTATACCTCCCCCACGACCAGTCTGACGGGGCTCATGCTTATAAACATATCCTGACGGTGTAGATTCGTTTAGACCCATATAATCACCTGGTTTAATCGAGGTCTCAGTGAGACAGAGTGCATCGAGATTATTATCTGTGATCATCTCATTTACAATCAGTGCTTTGGGTGCAAGTGATCTAATGTTTAAAAGACCAAACTTTAGAACTTCGTTGTGATTGTCATCTGGCATTTTTCAGTTTTAACTGTAATAAGATATATTTAATTCTTGGTTTTACTACACGAGGAATAGATACGGTTGCTATAAATTGGGCTGTGTGCTCACTTGTAACTATTTGGTCTGTTGTATGCGTGTTCTCATAGTTGAAGATTTCCTGATGTCTTACCAGTCAGATGGTGTGAAGTTTCCTAGAGATGTTATCTGATAGCACTGCTGCTCCAACTCTGCTGGGGTGCAGGCCATCAGGGCGGAAGAACCTAGGACGCTCCCAGAAACAGTTCCAGTTATTAACAAAGAGAAGTGTGTGCTCTCGACACCATGACTGTAACCATTCATTTAGTGCAAGGAGTCTACTAAACTTCTCAGCCCCTCGCTGGTAAGTGGGAAGAGGTCCTGACACTATGATCCTCGTTGTGGGCGATGTGCTGCGTACCGTCTCCACCAGGATCCTGAAATCCCTCTTAAGATCTCCGTTTGCCTCAGCCTGGTGTCGTTCGCTCTGACATGGAGAACAACCGCTCCGAAGTTCTCGTTCAGGATCGCGGGTACCTGTGCAGCGACATCGAGAACATGAGCACCATGTGCACCTTACCTTTAGCTCCGGTAGCGCGGACATGCCGGATGATGGAATCACAGTGTCGCGTTCCGTCTCGCGGAGAGGGGCGAAGCGGTTCTCGGTCGAGATCTCGAAGGCCGGTGGTGGCGGGGGAGACGTCCTCGACCGGGGCTTGGCTCGCGGCTTCCACTGCTGCAGCATCCAGGGTCCGTGGTGCACCGGTGCTGAAGTGGACGATACCTGGGCGGACCACGTTGTAGGTGCGCTGGGCCTGGGCAGAGAAGCACGCGGAGTTGAGGTGCTGGGAGCATTAGGTTCCACCCGGGAATTTACCTAGGACGAGTGCGCATCCGCTCGGGATGTTTCCAGCGCCACTTTCCGCTCTCGCAGCTGGGCATGCTTTGTGCTCACCTGTGCTCAAAGGCAGACACACAGCCAGCATAGTGCTTATAATCACAAACAGAGGTAAGATAAAGAGATATGATAGAGTGAGAGGCAATGAATATAGTCAACATTAGTGATAGTCGAGTTAACTAACTACAGGGCACAAGTCAGGAACACAAAAACAATTTAGGATTATTAAAAGAGGAAAAAAGGGTAGATAAATAGTAAAGTTTGTTTGAAAACGCAGAGAGAAATACAAACACGGAACTCAGGGCAAACAAGTCAAACACAGGAAGCTATGTCACCGGAAGGAGAGTTCACTGTAACAGTGTGAGGGACTTGGTTGGCCTACTTTTAATGAGTTACATGGTGTTGAAGGATGGACAAGAAGCCATGTTGGTTCATTAGGCTTATTAGGGATAGCTCAGTGGGTAAGTTCTTGGTTTACTGATCAGCAGGTCCCCACAAGGTTGTAGGTTCAAACCCTGGTATTGCCAAGGTAAAATTTTTATTTCGCTTTTTTATCTAATAGTTTGTTTACTTTGTTACATAAAAATGTACATCTATTTGTTAATTAAAGAGACCTGTTTAAAAGATTGCTTTATTTCTTTGTCTTATTTCAAAGACTTGTTTGGCCTACTTTTAATGAGTTACATGGTGTTGAAGTATGGAAAAGAAGCCATATTGGTTCATTAGGCTTATTGACTGCTTGCTCTAGTAGAAAGGGATAGTGCAGTGTGTTAGGTGTTGGTTTACCAATCAGCAGGTCCCCACAAGGTTGTGGGTTCAAACCCTTGTATTGCCAAGATGAAGTTTTTATTTCGTTTTTTTATCTAATAGTTTGTTTACTTTGTTACATTATACTGTAAATCTATTTGTTAAATAAAGAGACCTGCTTAAAAGATTGCTTTTTTTCTTTGTCTTTTTTGCAGACTTGTTTGGCCTACTTTTAATATGAGTTACATTGTGTTGAAGTAAGGAAAAGAAGCCATGTTGGTTTATTAGGCTTATTGAGTGCTTGCACTAGTAGAAAGGGATAGCTCAGTGTGTAAGGTGTTGGTTTACCGATCAGCAGGTCCCCACAAGGTTGTGGGTTCAAATCCAGGTTTTGCCAAGATGAAGTTTTTTTTTAGCTTTTTTTATCTAATAGTTTGTTTACTTTGTTACATAAAAATGTACATCTATTTGTTAATTAAAGAGACCTGTTTAAAAGATTGCTTTATTTCTTTGTCTTTTTTGAAAGACTTGTTTGGCCTACTTTTAATATGTTACATAGTGTTGAAGTATGGAAAAGAAGCCATGTTGCTTCATTAGGCTTATTGACTGCTTGTACTAGTAGAAAGGGATAGCTCAGTGGGTAAGGTGTTGGTTTACCGATCGGCAGGTCCCCACAAGTTTATGGGTTTAATAGTTTGTTTACTTTGTTACATTAAAATGTAAATCTATTTGTTAATTAAAGAGACCTTTTTAAAAGAGTGCTTTGTTTCTTTGTCTTTTTTTGAAAGACTTTGTCTTTTTTGAAAGACTTGTTTGGGCTACTTTTAATATGAGTTAATATGAGGAGAGCCCAGGATTTACACATATCTGCTGGATTCCTGGGTGGCATTATTGTTCTGTCAGGCTCAAACAGTGGTCAACACTGAGCAGCAAGAGCACTAGCAGTCTGCCATTTGGAGGTGTGAGAATTCACAAACAAACTCAAATGTTAGGAAATCCATAGTTTTGATTTTAAAATGTTCAACAAAAATGAAAGAGAAAATTTCATTCACAATCGTAGGTCCCAAAAAATACAGCAAAATGGAAAAGCAAAAGACAGGCAAAATTCAAAAAAGGTAAAAAATAAATAAATAAATAAATAAATAAACTAAACTCATCAGGAACTTTGGAAAAATCTTAAGAACAAAAGTCTGTCTCAGAAACGAAAAAATAAAATAAATAATAGTAACATAAAATAATCACAGGAAACAAACCACACAACTTTAACAATAAAGCCAAATGATTGCCACACAAGGGGAATTTAAATACACACAGGGCTAACAAGGCTCAGATGGAAACAATAGGAAACTAATTAAAAACATACACAATGGTGACATCTGGTGCAGAAAACAGAGAAACCCAAAGAAAAAATGGTAGAAACCTCCAGATCCTGATAAATTAGGCATTTTATAAGTGTCCCCCAGTATTTTATAAATGTCCCCCAGTATCCCAGTATAAATAATTTTTAGATGATATACACATAGTGCTTAGAACAGATTTGACTGCACCAATGCAGTGCACATTTTAGCACTCCAGAGAAAAAAAATCACATTTCTAACATGGAATATTCTCTTATAATCCAAACACACAAACTGATGATATTTCTGAATATTTCATGCTTTTCAGTTATTTCCTGTTAAATTGCTGATACTGTACGAAGCCATATTCTCAGACTTGGTCTGGAGTTCCATCCTCTTTTTTTAGCAAACTTGAAAGCATTTCCAAAAAGGTCAGGGAATAATGTCATCAAGTTTTACTTCTCTGCATCCTCAATGCTATTCAAACAAAACAAAATAAATTGCTATCTTTCCAGTTTCCTTCCACACAAAACTCATCAAAATTAGGCACTATGTATTGTATTCAGTATTACTGATAGAGTAATCTTCTGTCTGATATTCCTGTACACACTGTGCTTTTTTATTACATCTATATAATATCTTGTAACATATGAAAACATTCGCAAGTTCTGCTAGTGATCTGCAAAATTTTTGCAAATTATGCTCAATTACTTTCCTGGTAATGTTCACATTGGATCTGGAGTCAATACAGGAACAGTGTGTACATCATCATGAATTCACTACTGATGGGATACCACTTAATTACAGGGCAATATGCACACACATTCAACAACTCTGCCCATTTGGGCAATTTGGCAAAGAAACAAGAGAGGATGTAATATACCAACATTCCCGCAACCTAAATGAGTTATAAACAAAAAGATTTAAATCAAAACGCTTTTTACCATTTAGTATGCTTCCCTTTATGGAACTCAAACTGCGTCGGAACGCTTTGGGAATGCGACTGCGTTGCCCATGCTGAATGGGCTGAATGATGGGTGTAATCAGTCAAAATTGAAGGCAGACTGTCACCGGCGGGGTGACATCGTGACCAGGAAGGGTCCACTACCCACTAAGCCCCTGCGTACTATGTCGGTGCTGGTGGGGAAGGATTATGCTTTAACAGGTCAGGCCGCTGGATGTCTGCACACCATGTCAGTGTTACAGGCATACCAAGCCAACCTGCTGTGGGAGCTGGATGTGGGAGACATTATGGGCGGCCAGATACTAGAGCATTGGCGCACAGCGGACTTGGCTCTACAAGCCACTAAAGAGACCGCTAAGGCCATTGGCCGGTCTATGACCACCCTAACTACCACAGAGAGACATCTGTGGCTCACCCTGTCCGGAATCCCTGACAGGGACAGGGCTGTGATGCTGGACGCCTTACTCTCACCCTCAGGTCTTTTCGGCGATGCTGTTAGTTTGGTAGTCGAAATGTTTCAGGAAGTCAAGAGACAATCGGTGGCATTCCAGGTGTACCTCCCATGCTGCTTTCATGGGGCTGTACCCGCCGAGCAGCCTCATGAATGCGGCATGGGAGGTACAGCTGGAACGCCACCGATTGTCTCTTGGCTTCCTCAACCCAGCACTTCCTACCGGCAAGTGCATAGACAGAGTGTTGCGACGTGCTCTCTGCCCCGTGCAGCGCCCTGAGCCAAAGCCCCGTATAGTAAAAGATCTGAGGACTGTCATCTCCAAGAAGAGGGCTTTGGCCAAAAGGTCCTGACCGGACCTGTGGAGGGGGTGACTGGAGGGCGTGTAGCACCGCTTTTCTTGGTGCCCGTTTCCCTCCGGGCCCCTCAGGGACCTGGCCCATTAACCTTGCCCCAAAATGTGCTTCAGGGCATGGCCAGCTCCAGCGAGCTCCCGTCTTGGTTTCAGCCAAGCATCATAGCGGACCAGTAGGCCTCGCCATGGCACTGCCAGAGTTTAGTCCCAAGAGTTTAGTCCTAAGAGACACACACCAGAGTTTAGACCCAAGAGACTGATACCCATAAGGGAGCACCTTTTAGCCTGGATAGCTCTGCCAAATGTGTCCCGATGGGTCCTGCGCACTGTAGAGCGAGGCTATACAATTCAGCTCGGGTCTCGTCCGCCCCGGTTTCACTCTGGTGGGAAGCAAGCAGGCTCAGGTTTGGAACATGAAGTTACACTCTCTTGAGGAAGGAGGCCATCGAGGTGGTCCCTCCGTCAGACAAAGGGTCCAGGTTTCAAGCCAGTACTTCATAGATTCCAAAAAGGATGGTGGGTTGCGTCCTATCCTAGATCTACGTCAGCTGAACCGCTCTTTGATGAGGCTCTGGTTCAAAATGCTGACCCTCAAGCAGGTTGTGTCTCAGATCAGATCCGAGGACTGGTTTGTCACGGTAGATCTAAAGGATGCATACTTTCATCTACCCATCCTACCTTCTCACAGGAGAAGAGGTTTGCTTTTGGGGTCAAATGTCATTCCACATGGCCTCCTGTACACGAGACTCCTTCAGTGGTGGCTCAGGGCCCATGGGTTCTCATGGAAGGGTAATCCCCTCTGTACGATTAAGGTCACGTGGCAATGCCTATGTGCCTTAGATGCCTGTCGAGATGGGAGAGTCCCCATCTGCTGTGGCACATCAATTGCCTAGAGATGCTGGCTGTGCTTCTGGCTCTGAATCGGTTCCTCCCGGACCTCAAAGGCCATCATGTGTCGATCTGCTTGGACAACACCTTGGTGGTCTCGTATATCAACCACCAGGGGAGTCTGTGCTCCCGCCCCCTGTACAGGCAGGCCAGCTCCTCCTGTGGGCCCAGGAAAAGCTCCTATTCCAGAGAGCAGTTCTTGCTGGCTATCTGCTCTCTGAGAAGAATAGGTGATCTACAGGCCCTTTCTGTGGCCCCCTCCTTCCTGGAGTTCTCTCCAGGCATGGCCATTGCCTTCCTGCACCCTAGAGTGGGTTACATCCCCAAGGTGCCCTCAGTCGTCCCACAACCTGTCAGGTTCTAGGCATTCAATCCTCCTCCATTCCAGACCCCAGACCAGGAGAGATTGCACTGGCTGGTCTGAGCACTGGACTGGTATGTCCACAGGACAAGTTCTTGGAGGAAGTCAGAACAATTGTTCATCTGCTACAGCCCTCCGAGGAGAGGCCTTCCTGCTCATTGGCAGACCCTCAGCAGATGGATTATTCACGCTATTGCATCCTCTTACGGGTCCTCAGATTTCCCAGCTCCATTCGGGGTTAGAGCACACCTGACCCAGAGTGTGGCAACCTCGAAGGCTTGATCCTCTGGAGTGTCCCTTCAAGACGTGTGCGACGATGCAGGCTGGTCCACCCCACTCACCTTTGTCAGGTTTTATAACCTTGACATTTGTGTCACTCCTGACACCTCTGTCCTTCGTCCTAGCTGTGCTCTTTCACACTAATCGGGGACTGGTCTAACTGGTCCAATTCGATGCAGCCGAGTTCCTGAAAGGGAACGTGCCTAGTTTCCTGAGGGAACCAGGCACTGTGTCTCTATGCCACACCTCCGGCATTCCTTCAGCGATTCCTTCTCAGTTACAGAAGCTGAAACCGGCTTCACTCCATGTGCGTTTTATACTTCCTGGTCGTGATGTCACCCTTCCGGTGACAGCCTGCCTTCAATTTTGACTGATTACACACATTAGTCAGAGCATGGACAACAACCCAGCCATTAGGGTTGCACAAGCCAGTGCACTCTTAGTGCCGGTCCCAAGCCCTGGTAAATGGGGAGGGTTGTGTTAGGAAGGGCATCCAGCGTAAAACATGTGCCAAATCAAATATGCGGGTCACGATTAAGAATTTCATACCGGTTCAGTCGAGGCCCGGGTTAACAACGACCGCCACAGGTATCGTTAGCCAACAGGGTACCAAATTGGGCTACTGTTGGTGGAAGGAGGAGAAGGAGAGGAGGAAGACGTCTACAGAGACGGCAGGGAAAGGAGAAGTGTAGGAGAGTGGAGGTTCGGGTTGGTACTTTAAATGTTGGCACTATGACTGGTAAAGGGAGAGAGTTAGCTGATATGATGGAGAGGAGAAAGGTAGATATGTTGTGTGTTCAGGAGACCAAGTGGAAAGGGAGTAAGGCCAGGAATTTGGAGGTGGGTTTAAACTGTTCTATCATGGTGTGGATGGAAAGAGAAATGGTGTAGGGGTGATTCTGAAGGAAGAGTACAGTAAGAGTGTAGTGGAGGTGAAGAGAGTTTCTGATAGGGTGATGATCATGAAGGTGAAAGTTGAAGGGATGATGATAAATGTCATCAGTGCCTATGCTCCACAAGTCGGCTGTGAGATGGAGGAGAAGGAAAGATTCTGGAGTGAATTAGATGAAGTGGTAGATGGTGTACCTAGAAATGAACGATTGGTGATTGGGGCTGACTTTAATGGACATGTAGGTGAGGGGAACAGAGGTGATGAGGAGGTTATGGGTAGGTATGGCCTAAAGGAGAGAAATGTGGAAGGGCAGATGGTGGTAGATTTTGCTAAAAGGATGGAAATGGCAGTGGTGAATACGTATTTTAAGAAGAAGGTGGATCATAGGGTGACCTATAAGAGTGGAGGAAGGTGCACACAGGTGGACTATGTTCTATGTAGGAGATGCAACCTGAAGGAGATTGGAGACTGTAAGGTCTTGGCAGGGGATAGTGTAGCTAGACAGCATCGGATGGTGGTCTGTAGGATGGTTTTGGAGGCGAAGAAGAAGAGGAGGAGAGTAAGGACTGAAAGAAGAATAAGATGGTGGAAACTGAAGGAGGAAGAGTGTAGTGTGAGGTTCAGGGAAGAGGGCAGACAGGGGCTCGGTGGTGGTGAAGAGGTGCTGGATGATTGGGAAACTACTGCAGGAGTGATGAGGGAGGCAGCTAGAAAGATACTTGGTGTGACATCTGGAAATAGAAAGGAAGAGAAAGAGACGTGGTGGTGGAATGAGGAAGTGCAGGAGAGCATAAGGGGAAAGAGGTTAACAAAAGAGAAGTGGGATCGACAGGGTGATGAGAAAAGTAGGCAGGAGTACAAGGAGATGCGGCAGCAGGTAAAGGGGGATATGGCGAAAGCCAAGGAAAAGGCATACGAGGACCTGTATGAGAGGTTGAACACTAAGGAAGGAGAAAAGGATTTGTACCGATTGGACAGGCAGAGAGATCGAGCTGGGAAGGATGTGTTGCAAGTTAGAGCAATAAAGGATGGAGATGGAAATGTGTTGACTAGTGAGGAGAGTGTGTTGAGAATATGGAGGGAGTATTTTGAGCAGCTGATGAACGAGGAAAATGAGAGAGAGAGAAGGTTGGATGATGTGGAGTTAGTAAAGCAGGAAGTGGATAGGATTAGTAAGGAGGAAGTGAGAGCAGCGATTAAGAGGATGAAGAGTGGAAAGTCGGTTGGACCAGATGACATACCGGTAGAAGCATGGAGATGTTTAGGAGAGATGGCAGTGGAGTTTTTAACCAGATTGTTTAACAAGATTTTGAAAGGTGAGAGGATGCCTGAGGAATGGAGAAGGAGTGTGCTGGTACCGATCTTTAAGCATAAGGGAGATGTGCAGACCTGCAGTAACTACAGGGGAATTAAGTTGATCAGTCACACCATGAAGTCATGGGAAAGAGTAGTGGAAGCCAGGCTGAGAGAAGAGGTGACCATCTGTGAGCAACAGTATGGTTTCATGCCAAGGAAGAGCACCACAGATGCCTTATTTGCTTTGAGAACGTTGATGGAGAAGTATAGAGAAGGACAGAAGGAATTGCATTGTGTATTTGTGGATTTAGAGAAAGCGTACGACAGGGTGCCGAGAGAGGAGCTGTGGTACTGTATGAGGAAGTCTGGTGTGTCAGAGAAGTATGTGAGGGTGGTGCAGGACATGTATGAGGACAGTGTGACAGCAGTGAAGTGTGCAGTAGGAACGACAGACTGGTTCAAGGTGAAGGTTGGACTGCATCAAGGATCGGCCCTGAGCCCTTTCCTGTTTGCAGTGGTGATGGACAGGTTGACGGACGAGGTCAGACAGGAGTCTCCCTGGACTATGATGTTTGCGGATGATATTGTGATTTGTGGTGAGAGTAGTGAGCAGGTTGAGAAGAGCCTGGAGAGGTGGAGGTACGTGCTGGAGAGGAGGGGAATGAAAGTCAGTAGGAGTAAGACAGAGTACATGTGTGTAAATGAGAGGGAGGGCAGTGGAGTGGTGCGGTTGCAGGGAGAAGAGGTGGAGAAGGTGGATGAGTTCAGGTACCTGGGGTCAACAGTGCAAAGTAATGGAGAGTGTGTTAGGGAAGTAAAGAAAAGAGTGCAGGCAGGGTGGAGTGGGTGGAGAAGAGTGACAGGAGTGATTTGTGATAGTAGAGTATCTGCAAGAATGAAAGCGAAAGTTTATAGGACTGTGGTGAGACCTGTGATGTTGTATGGTTTAGAGACAGTGGCATTGAGTAAAAGGCAGGAGGTGGAGCTGGAGGTAGCAGAGCTGAAGATGTTAAGGTTTTCGTTGGGAGTGACGAGGATGGACAAGATTAGAAATGAGTTTATTAGAGGGACAGCGCATGTTGGACGTTTTGGTGACAAGGTGAGGGAGGCGAGATTGAGATGGTTTGGAAATGTGCAGAGGAGGGACATGAGTTATATTGGTAGGAGAATGCTGAGGATGGAGCCACCAGGAAGGAGGAAAAGAGGAAGACCAAGGAGGAGGTTCATGGATGTGGTGAGAGAAGACATGCAGGTAGTTGGTGTAAAAGAGGCAGATGTAGAGGACAGGGTGCTATGGAGACGGATGATCCTCTGTGGCGACCCCTAATGGGAGCAGCCGAAAGAAAAAGAAGAAGAAGACTGGTAAAGGGAGAGAGGTAGCTGATATGATGGAGAGGAGAAAGGTAGATATGCTGTCTGTTCAGGAGACCAAGTGGAAAGGGAGTAACGCCAGGAACATTTGAGGTGGGTTTAAACTGTTCTATCATGGTGTGGATGGAATTAGAAATGGTGTAGGGGTGATTCTGAAGGAAGAGTACAGTAAGTGTGTAGTGGAGGTGAAGAGAGTTTCTGATAGGGCGATGATCGTGAAGCTGGAAGTTGAAGGGGTGATGATAAATGTCATCAGTGCTTATGCTACACAAGTGGGTTGTGAGATGGAGTAAAAATTCTGGAGTGAGTTGGATGTGGTAGCAGGTGTACCTAGGAATGAAAGATTGGTGATTGGGGCGGATTTCACTGGGCATGTAGGTGAAGGGAACAGAGTTGATGAGGAGGTGATGGGTAGGTATGGCTTTAAGAAGAGGAATGTGGAAGGGCAGATGGTGGTAGATTTTGCTAAAAGAATGGAAATGGCAGTGTTGAACACTTATTTTAAGAAGAAGGAGGATCATAGGGTGACGTATAAGAGTGGAGGAAAGGGCACCCAGGTGGACTATGTTCTATGTAGGAGATGCAACCTGAAGGAGATTGGAGACTGTAAGGTGTTGGCAGGGGACAGTGTAGCTAGACAGCATCGGATGGTGGTCTGTAGGATGGTTTTGGAGGTGAAGAAGAAGAGTAGTAGAACGAGGACTGAAAGAAGAATAAGATGGTGGAAACTGAAGGAGGAAGAGTGTAGTGTGAGGTTCAGGGAAGAGGTCAGACAGGGGCTCGGTGGTGGTGAAGAGGTGCTGGATGATTGGGCAACTACTGCAGAAGTGCTAAGGAAGACAGCTAGAAAGGTACTTGGTGTGACATCTGGAAATAGAAACGAAGACAAAGAGACATGGTGGTGGAATGAGGAAGTGCAGGAAAGCATAAGGAGAAAGAGGTTGGCAAAACAGAATTGGGATTGACAGCGTGATGAGAAAAGTAGACAGGAGTACAAGTAGATGCGGCAGCAGGTGAAGAGGGATGTGGCGAAAGCCAAGGAAAAGGCATATGAGGAGCTGTATGAGAAGTTGGACACTAAGGAAGGAGAAAAGGATTTTTACCAATTGGCCAGGCAGAGGGACTGAGCTGGGAAGGATGTGCTGCAAGTTAGAGCAATAAAGGATGGACATGGAAATGTGTTTACTAGTAAGGAGAGTGTGTTGAGAAGATAGAGGGAGTATTTTGAGCAGCTGATAAACGAGGAAAATGAGAGACGGAGAAGGTTGGGTGTTGTGGAGTTGGTGAAGCAGGAAGTGGATAGGATTAGTAAGGCGGAAGTAAGAGCAGCAATTAAGAGGATGAAGAGTGGAAAGTTGGTTGGACCAGATGACATACCAGTAGAAGCATGGAGATGTTTAGGTGAGATGGCAGTGGAGTTTTTATCAAGATTGTTTAACAAGATTTTGGAAGGTGAAAGGATGCCTGAGGAATGGAGAAGGAGTGTGCTGGTACCGATTTATAAGAACAAGGGAGATGTGCAGACCTGCAGTAATTACAGGGGAATTAATTTGATCAGTCACACCATGAAGTTATGGGAAAGAGTAGTGGAAGCCAGGGTGAGAGAAGAGGTGACCATCTGTGAGCAACAGTATGGTTTTATGCCTAGGAAGCGCACCACAGACGCCTTATTTGCTTTGAGAATGTTGATGGAGAAGGATAGAGAAGGTCAGAAGAAACTGCATTGTGTGTTTGTGGATTTACAGAATTTGTACGACAGGGTGCCAAGAGAGGAGTTGTGGTAATGTATGACGAAGTCAGGTGTGTCAGGGAAGTATGTGAGGGTGGTGCAAGACATGTATGAGGACAGTGTGACAGCAGTGAAGTGTGCAGTAGGAACGACAGACTGCTTCAAGGTGGCAGTTGGACTGCATCAAGGATCGGCTATGAGCCCTTTCCTGTTTGTAGTGGTGATGGACAGGTTGACGGACGAGGTCAGACAGGAGTCTCCATGGACTATGATGTTTGCGGATCATATTGTTATTTGTGGTGAGAGTAGGGAGCAGGTTGAGAGGGGCCTGGAGAGGTTGAGGTACGTGCTGGAGAGAAGGGGAATGAAAGTCAGTACATGTGTGTGAATGAGAGGGAGGGCAGTGGAGTGGTGCAGTTGCAGGGAGAAGAGGTGGTGAAGGTGGAGGAGTTCAGGTACCTGGAGTCAACAGTGCAAAGTAATGGAGAGTGTGTTAGAGAAGTTAAGAAAAGTGTGCAGGCAGGGTGGAGTGGGTGGAGAAGAGTGGCATGAGTGATTTGTGATAGAAGTGTATCTGCAAGAGTGAAAGGGAAAGTTTAAAGGACTGTGGTGAGACCTGCTATGTTGTATGGTTTAGAGACAGTGGTATTGAGTAAAAAACAGGAAGTGGAGCTGAAGATGTTGAGGTTTTCGTTGGAAGTGAGGAGGATGGACAGGATTAGAGAGATGGGAGAAGCCAAAAGAAGAAGAAGAAGAAGATTCAGAGCATGGACAACACAGTAGCTTCCCAAAGCGTTCTGACGCAGCGTCTCATTCCCTCAGGGAACTAGAGTTAGATGCGTAACCTAGAGACGATGCTGTTAAATATCCAAACCTGAATATCAGAACTCCTTGATGTCACCTCCTTGATGTCACCCAAGTGAGGATGGGTTCCCCTTTTGAGTCTGGTTCCTCTCAAGGTTCCTTCCTCATTACATCTAAGGGAGTTTTTCCTTGCCACTGTCGCCACGGCTTGCTCATCAGGGATAAATGCACACCATTCACCTTGACTGTTGATTTCTGTAAAGCTACTTTGAGACAATGTCTGTTGTGAAAAGCGCTATACAAATAAACTTGACTTGACTTGACTTGAACTCCTCTTGTAGCCACGATTACTGTCCTCATCAACAGTTTAGCTGGGTTTCCAACATTTTGTTCCAGCAGCATTAGTCAAGTCAAGTCAAGTCAAGTTTATTTGTATAGCGCTTTTCACAACAGACATTGTCTCAAAGCAGCTTTACAGAAATCAACAGTCAAGGTGAATGGTGTGCATTTATCCCTGATGAGCAAGCCATGGCGACTGTGGCAACTGGTATATCATCAGTGTGTGCTGTTAATGGGTTCACAGTAGAATGTGACTCTTGAACTGAAGTTTTGTAGTATCAGAATTAAGTTTTGATGCTTTCAGTGTTGCAGTGTCCTCTTTTGAGCTTGTCTCTTTCTGCTTGTCTTTTTTCTTTTTTCCTTTTTTGACTTTGTTGATGACTTGCTCCCTGCTGCATCATATAAGTTACTTAGAGGACATTTGAGATTTGTGTCCAGTTTTTGCAGCCTCTCTTTAAGAGTGTCATCTGTTCCTATATCTACCTAAAAAAGAATCATATCAAGCACAATTTTTTCACTTGTTAATCAGAGTTAACTGCTGGATTCCCAGGGGGATGTTTACCATTTCCTCACTAATATTGTGTGATACAAATACTTGTCGGTACAGCATATGTGTACTGAGTTGTACTCGCTTTTTTCTTATTTCTTCTCTTTTCTTTTGGCAAAACACAAGTATCACTATAAAATTAACCAACACTGGCAAACTGAATTAACATTACAGTGGCTTTTACCAAGGTTATTAACTTCTTGAATTAACTTGAAAACTCGTCCTTAGTTTAGCCAAAACTCGTCCTTTTTATTAGAACTCTTCAGAACATTGTTTTTCTTACATTTTATATTTTTTTTGTGCAGCATCCATTTGATTATAACTTTGAATAGAACTATATAGAATCTGGGCTGTATTCTTTCATAAATTTTGTTCTCTTCCCCCTCTTCCGCAGGTGGCGCTGAACAGCAGTAAAGGGAGAAAACATCAGCAGTGATGGTGTGAATTCATGGCAGCAGATTTGTCTAATCAGTGACATCTGCAAAAAGAACACTCAACTGATCCATTGCTGAAAGAAGCCACAATGCAAAATTGCCAAGACCTTCAAAGATTTTATCACCTGCAGTATCTGTGTATGTATCACCTTTTATCCAGAAATCCTTTGTTTTGCTGTCTTCTGTATTGTTCCATTCTATAGTGTGAATTACTCTCCACCGTTGCTCTGCTTTTCCTACATCACCCCTAAAGAGGTGAAGAAATTGTAGATTTGTAGATACATCAACCAATTCTACAGCATCAAGGGGCAAAAGATTTTCATCACAAAGGTAACGACGGACGCATCCCTCACGGGGTGAGGAGCAGTCATCAAGGTCCGCCCAAGGTCAGTGGGACAAGTCATCGTTTATGGCACCTAAACTGCTTGGAGATGATGGCCATGTTCTTGGCACTGGAACACTTGCACCGAGACCTTAGAGGTCGCCACGTGTTGGTCCGTATGGACAACACGTCGGTGGTCTCGTACATCAACCACCCCATCAAGCCCCCTCTACAGGCTGGCACGGCAGATCGTCCTATGGTCCCAGGGAAAACTCCTCTCATTGAGAGCGGTTTATATCCTGGGCCGGTTAAACTGTGGTGGAGCAGATATGGCAGAGATATTAAGAGCCCAGGTGGATCTGTTGCGACTCGGAGAGTTTGCACTGTCCCCTCTGGTTCTCCCTCTCTCACCCAGCTTCATTGGGGCTGGACGCCATGGTGCGGATGTGGCTGGGGCTACGTCTGTACGCTTTTCCCCCCTATCACACTGCTCCTGTGAGTTCTAGAGAGAATCCGCCAGAAAAAAGCATGCCTCCTCCTGGTGGCAACTCGGTGGCCAGGCAGACTGTGGTTTATGGAACCTGCTGTCCCTCCTCGAGGGACCTCCTTGGGAAATTCCTCCCAGGATGGATCTCCTCTCACAGGCAGGGGGAACCCTGGTTCACCCCTGCCCAGTCTTATGAAAGCTGTGGCTGGCCCCTGTGGGGGTGCAGTTCCTAGCAGCTGATCTCTCTACTGAGGTAGAAGAGACCGTTCTCCATTCCAGAGCTCCCTCCACGAGGAGGTTGTATGATGCTAAATGGCATCTGTTCGCTATGTGGTGTGAGCACCACCAGTTGGACCCAGTTAACTGCCTGGTTGGTTCACATGGCCACATACTTCCACAGGACGAGTCCATGGAGGAAGTAGGAGCAACTATTCGTCTGCTATAGCCCTCAAAGGAAAGTTTTCCAAAGACGCTCAATAGCTGGATTGTGGATGCCTTTTGTCTGTGTTATGAGTCTTCTGGTTTACCCACTCCTTTCGGAGTTAAGGCTCATTCCACCCGGGGTATGGCGGCCTCTACGGCCTGGTCCGCAGGAGAGTCCCTCCAGGACATTTGTAACGC
This sequence comes from Silurus glanis, assembly GCA_014706435.1. Taxonomy (NCBI): domain Eukaryota; kingdom Metazoa; phylum Chordata; class Actinopteri; order Siluriformes; family Siluridae; genus Silurus; species Silurus glanis. Next base: position 29,494 of record JAAIIK010000165.1, read on the forward strand.
TGAGGGTGATCCACTCCGCTGACCTTTGCCATGTTCTACGAACTCGACATCAGAGCCACTCCCGGCTCCTCTGTCCTGCATGCAGGTTGTGCTCAGACACACTAGGCAGTGACTGGTCAGTATGGCATGATTGGACACTTGTTCCTAAAGCATTTTCGATGCGGCTCGAATTAGATTAGATTAGATTCAACTTTATTGTCATTACACATGTACAAG